>JAHKQU010000029.1:13165000-13168023 GCA_020383195.1 Neomicropteryx cornuta | reverse complement strand
AAGCCATGCATGTCTCAGTGCAAGCCGTATTACGGCCAAACCGCGAATGGCTCAAAACACCAGACTTAGTTCCTTAGATCTTACACGGTTACTTGGATAACTGTGGTAATTCTAGAGCTAATACATGCAATCTGAGCTCTGACTTCGGAAAGAGTGCTTTTATTAGATCAAAACCAATCGGCCGCGGTTCGCCGCGCGCCGTTTCCACCGATGAATCTGAATAACTTTGCAGATCGCACGGTCTCGCACCGGCGACGTATCTTTCAAATGTCTGCCTTATCAACTTTCGATGGTAGTTTCTACGACTACCATGGTTGTCACGGGTAACGGGGGATTAGGGTTCGATTCCGGAGAGGGAGCCTGAGACACGGCTACCACATCCAAGGAAGGCAGCAGGCGCGCAAATTACCCACTCCCGGCACGGGGAGGTAGTGACGAAAAATAACGGTACGGGACTCTTATGAGGCCTCGTAATCGGAATGAGTACACTTTAAATATTTTAACGAGGAACAATTGGAGGGCAAGTCTGGTGCCAGCAGCCGCGGTAATTCCAGCTCCAATAGCATATTCTAGAATTGTTGCGGTTAAAAAGCTCGTAGTTGCATTTGTGTGCCGCACTGCCGGTCCATCGTTCACGCGGTGCGACTGGTAGACTTGCGGGGCATATCGCCGGTGAGCCCTCCGGTAAAACGGGGGGCTCAACTGAAAATCCTGTCGCGGTGCTCTTCGCTGAGTGTCGAGATGGGCCGGCAATTTTACTTTGAACGAATTAGAGTGCTCAAAGCGGGCTATCGTTTGGATAAAGGTGCATGGAATAATGGAATATGATCATGGTTTTATTTTGTTGGTTTTAGAGACCAGGATAATGATTAATGGAAGCAACTGGGGGCATTCGTATTGCGACGTTAGAGGTGAAATTCTTGGATCGTCGCAAGACGGACCACTGCGAAAGCATTTGCCAAAGGTGTTTTCATCAATCAAGAACGAAAGTTAGAGGTTCGAAGGCGATTAGATACCGCCCTAGTTCTAACCATAAATGATGCCAGCCAGCGATCCGCCGACGTTAACTCTAATGGCTCGGCGGGCAGCTTACGGGAAACCAAAGCTTTTGGGCTCCGGGGGGAGTATGGTTGCAAAACTGAAACTTAAAGGAATTGACGGAAGGGCACCACCAGGAGTGGAGCCTGCGGCTTAATTTGACTCAACACGGGAAAACTCACCAGGCCCGGACACCGGAAGGATTGACAGATTGATAGCTCTTTCATGATTCGGTGGGTGGTGGTGCATGGCCGTTCTTAGTTGGTGGAGTGATTTGTCAGGTTAATTCCGGTAACGAACGAGATTCTAGCCTGCTAAATAGGCGTCGCCATTTTGGAAGTCGGGAATTTTTCCGACACTCACTGGCGGCGTATGGAAATTCTTCTTAGAGGGACCGGCGGCTTCGAGCCGCACGAGATTGAGCAATAACAGGTCTGTGATGCCCTTAGATGTCCTGGGCCGCACGCGCGCTACACTGAAGGAATCAACGTGTCCTCCCTGGCCTAGAGGCCCGGGCAACCCGTTGAATCTCCTTCGTGCTGGGGATTGGGGTTTGCAATTGTCCCCCATGAACGAGGAATTCCTAGTAAGCGCGAGTCATAAGCTCGCGTTGATTACGTCCCTGCCCTTTGTACACACCGCCCGTCGCTATTACCGATTGAATGATTTAGTGAGGTCTTCGGACCGACACGCGGCGGCCTCGCGGCCGACGGCGTTGTTGGAAAGTTGATCAAACTAGGTCATTTAGAGGAAGTAAAAGTCGTAACAAGGTTTCCGTAGGGGAACCTGCGGAAGGATCATTAACGTATTCGGGACGATCGGCTCGCCGATGCGCCGGAAGAGAAAAGATCTTCGACAACCAAAACTGTTAACGCAACAGCACGACGACCGCGAGACGGGCGCGCGAGCGCCCGACCGCACATCCGACGCAAATGGCGGCCGCAGTGGCGTCGGGACGATACCGCGGCGGCCGGACGTGCGCGCGCAACGCGCCGAACGACCGGCCGTCCGTCCCGACCGACCGGCGCCGCCGCAAGACCGACCGGCGTCGAGGGCCCGCGCGGCTCTCGACGTCGGGGACGGGTCGACGACGACCGCGGCGCGGCGTCGCGCTTCCTCGGAAGCGCGCGTCGCCGCCGCACCCGACAGGTTTCGCATTCGCGAAGACGCAGTTCTCTCGTCGAGAGAACGAAGGAAGGAAGGAAAGAAAGAAAATACTACCCTGGACGGTGGATCACTCGGCTCGCGGGTCGATGAAGAACGCAGCTAACTGCGCGTCATAGTGTGAACTGCAGGACACATCCGAACATCGACATTTCGAACGCACATTGCGGTCCTCGGATAAACGTCCGGGACCACTCCTGTCTGAGGGCCGTGCGATGCTCGCGGGCGACCACGCTGTGCCCCCTCCGCGGGGCCGGACCTTTCGGCCTCGGCCGGGCGCGGCCGTAAACGGGCCGCGCTCGGGCGTCCGAACGAATTTCGCGCAAGCCGCGGGCCTCCCGCGCCGTGTCGGGTGTCTCGCGCGTCGGCGTCCAGGCCGTCGCTGATTTCGATTCTGATTCGACGGCGCGCCGAAGACGACCGCTCGACGCGCGCTGACGCTGAAGCCCGATCGCCGGGAGACCGCGGCGAGGTATAACCAATCTTCGGCCTCAGATCAGGAAGGATTACCCGCCGAATTTAAGCATATTAGTAAGCGGAGGAAAAGAAACTAACTAGGATTTCCTCAGTAGCGGCGAGCGAACAGGAAAGAGCCCAGCGCCGAATCCCGCGGCTTTCTCGGCCGCCGGGAGATGTGGCGTTCGGGAGGGTCCGCTTTCTTTTCGCCGTTCGCTTCGTCCAAGTTCGTCTTGAACGGGGCCGTTTACCCGCAGAGGGTGCCAGGCCCGTAGCGACAGGCGGCGGCGTTGAGAGGACTTCCTCCCCAGAGTCGGGTTGCTTGAGAGTGCAGCCCAAAGCGGGTGGTAAACTCCATCTAAGGC
>JAHKQU010000029.1:13157500-13160000 GCA_020383195.1 Neomicropteryx cornuta | reverse complement strand
AGGGGGGGTCCGGGGGGGGCGGCGGGAGCCCCCCCCGGTACCGCCGGAGGCGAAATTTTTTTTCGAGGTTTTTTTATCTCATCTCGTCGTCTTCGTCGTTTTTTCTTTTCTCTCTCTACTAAATGCACGTCACTAAATGCCACTAAATGCGAATTCAGATGAGCCGCGCTATTGTGTAATTTTTATCACATTATCATTACTCTTGTCATTATTATTACCGTTGTCAGTGTTTCATAAATTTATTAGACAGATGTAGTGAACGTAGAAAAATAATGACAGGCTAACGCCTCAATGTCTAATGTCGCCAAATCTATAGGACCTCTTTAGAACCTTTATAAATATCATGCTATCCGGCACTTTACATAACTTTAAATAACTTGTAATTCCTAGTGTTCCTGGCTGGAATGTTAAAGGTAATTTTTCTTAACAAATAAGTGCAGTCAAAAACGTTGTTAATTATCTTATACAAGAACGTCGCACCGGCGACATCCCTACGATAAGACAGGAATACCTTCGCAAAAATTGATAATTTCGAGATTGGTCTATAGTCTTCTTTACGTCCCCTTTATCGCCGTTTATAATTACAAACAAAGCGTATTACTAGTATATAAGACCATTTATGGATTTCGGTCATTTTACATGTTGAGATTAGCATAAAAATTTGAACACTGTTCTTAAAATACATATAGATTATTAATACTATCATATACGTATACTTGATGTTTGTGGTAGTTGTGAGTGCGTGCCATTTGTATGCATATATTAAAATAAAGTAATAAATAAAGTATGGTTTTAGTATGTATAAAAATAATTTATGATGAAGGTGATATAAATATACATATATATGTGTATATATATATATATGTATGTATATATATATGTATATTTATATCACCTTCATCACATATGTACACATTGTATATATATGTACACATATGTGCACATATGTACACATATGTATGCACACACACACACACACACACACACACACATATGTATGTATATGTACACATATGTATGTATATATATATATATATAGTAAAATTGTATATTGTATTATTATATATATATATATGTATAGTATGTATGCATGTAGGTATGTATGTATGTATGTATGTATGTATGTATTTTCTATATTTTTTATGGATGTGTGTGCGTGTGTGTGTGTCTATGTTTCTATGTATGAGGCGTATTGCTTGAATACCGTACTTAGATGATTCCCCGCGTTATTATAACAGGCGTTTGCCGTAAGTGTACAATATCTGTCTGACGTAAGTCTGACGGTATTGACATTTGGAAAACTGGAATGCTTTTTTTTTTTTTTTTTCAGATTGATTTTTTTTTTAAAACAATATATTAATTTTACAAACAATATATTAATAGAAAATTCATACGGCGCATTGGGCGCGTCGGTCTCTGCGATAGCGGCACGTTCGATGTGGCCGAACTCGGCAACGTCATGCGGGGGTCGGACGCGTCGTGACGCGGCGCGTTCGATTCCCGCGAATGGTCGGCCGGTCGGTCCCCGCTCGCTCTCTCGGAGCGAAGCGGGGGGGCCGGCCGGTCGGTCTCCGCTCGCTCTCGGAGCGAAGCGACACAGCGCGTCGCTCGCAAACTGGGGGCTCTCGCCGGCCAGTTCGTTTGCGTCCGATGCCCTCCGAGTGGTTTTGTTGAGGGCGTTTTGAAATGCGCCGCTCTCTCTCGCTCCGCGCTCGTCGCCGACGAACGATCTGCGATCGACGATTCAATCGTACGCTTCGCAGAGTGCGGAGTGAGTTCTCCTGTGAAAGGCGAATCGAAGCGCGCGGGAAGGCCGCCGCCGAGCTGTGCCGTTTCCGTCGCGCGGACGAATGAAGGAACGACGAAGGCGAAGACGAGAAGAGGAGGAGAGGGCTCTCTCCCCTCGTCTCGTCTCTCGTCGGGGAGATATCGAGGCTCCGTCCGGGTGACGCCGGACGCGAGGCCGCGCCCGTCTTCCGTTCGAGAACGAAAAAAACGGGTGTTGTCTATCGACGATAGTTAGCACTCTGGTTGATCCTGCCAGCAGTTATATGCTTGTCTCAAAGACTAAGCCATGCATGTCTCAGTGCAAGCCGTATTACGGCCAAACCGCGAATGGCTCAAAACACCAGACTTAGTTCCTTAGATCTTACACGGTTACTTGGATAACTGTGGTAATTCTAGAGCTAATACATGCAATCTGAGCTCTGACTTCGGAAAGAGTGCTTTTATTAGATCAAAACCAATCGGCCGCGGTTCGCCGCGCGCCGTTTCCACCGATGAATCTGAATAACTTTGCAGATCGCACGGTCTCGCACCGGCGACGTATCTTTCAAATGTCTGCCTTATCAACTTTCGATGGTAGTTTCTACGACTACCATGGTTGTCACGGGTAACGGGGGATTAGGGTTCGATTCCGGAGAGGGAGCCTGAGACACGGCTACCACATCCAAGGAAGGCAGCAGGCGCGCAAATTACCCACTCCCGGCACGGGGAGGTA
>JAHKQU010000029.1:13142500-13152500 GCA_020383195.1 Neomicropteryx cornuta | reverse complement strand
AGCGAAACCACAGCCAAGGGAACGGGCTTGGGAGAATCAGCGGGGAAAGAAGACCCTGTTGAGCTTGACTCTAGTCTGGTATTGTAAGGAGGCATGAGAGGTGTAGCCTAAGTGAGATTCCGGGCGCAACCGTTGCCGCGAACGGACGTGCTCTCAGCTCGCTCGTGCGACGACGCTGCGTTTTGTTTTCGTTTTCGTGTATTTCGGCATACCCGCATTTCAGTACTTCGGGAGTGGTTTTTCTTGGGAAAGTTATCCCATCGTTTCCCGTCGGGTTCCCGACCTCTCCCCCCTCCTACCAGGGGGGGTCGCGCAACTTTGGACGGTTTCCGGGACGTTCTGCGGGCTCGACAGTCCGCAAATCTGTGCGTGATAAGTGTATTGTCAAGTGCAACTTTTGAGGATTGATCCCAAGTGATCCTTCGGGATAAGGAGTGTGCCAGGAGGGTGTCCTCTCGGGCTCCCCTCCCCTCACCCCCCAAGGGATTTTCCCTGGACTCGGCCCTATTGAGGGCTAGTTTTCAGGACCAAAACTGCTGAAGGAGGTAGGCTTTTCTCCTTTAAAAATTGTCGGCTACCGAGACGTGTGCCGCAATTTTAAAAATTGTTAATTTATTATTATCATTGCTGTGCGCGTGTTTCAAATGTGCAAAAAGCAGGTAGACCCTCGAATCCGAACAATTTTTGTCGGTTCGGCCTCCTGCTGAACACAGAGCGTGTACATTATTTTTCTATATACTTATTTTCTCGTGTTTCTGTGTTGGACTGGAGTTTTTGTGTGACTATTGAAATCCCGGTGCGCTGTGCTCAATAGGAGCTTATTAATAGTCTCAGTGCTGTGTGCCCGAGTGGCTTTTGTTCTTTTGCTCTGCGAGGGTTCCGTCAGCCGTCGCCCCCCCCGTGGAGTGACGTCATCGGACCCCCCCCCACATAGTCGTCGGATCCGGCGGCATCGATCGTGACCGCCCGTCGAAATTCCTGCCGCTGCTGCCGGGCACGTTCGTTGTCGCCGTCGGCGCCTCTTATAGGGGCGTCGAGAAGAACTTTGTCGACGTTCGACTTTCGACGATTCCGAGTTCGATCGGATTGGAAGAATGGATGGGGACCGAGGAAAGGCCCCGGCGACCCCGCGAACGGATGCGAATCCGTTCGCTAGGTCGTCTGCGACTCCGAGGAGTCCGGTGCTGGTGGCCACCAGCGCACCTGTGTCGCCGAGTAGAAAGAAACGGACGACAAAAAAGAAGCGAACGGCGAGCATGGAGTCGCCGCAGGCCAAGCTGGCTGATCTGGCGGCCACGTCCAGCTCCGACTCACCCTCTGAGTCTGAGTCTGAGGCGAACCGCGGGGGCAACCCTACGGTGCCGCCGTTGACGGTGGCTGCCGGACGACTGGCCCCGGCCTGTGGAAGCGGCTCCCCTGCTGCTGCGGCTACGTCTGTGGCCGCCCCGGCCAGGGACCCTCCCTCGCCGGCCGAGTTCGGTGTGTTTGCGGCCGCTGTCCAGGCGGCGCTCACCGAGATGATGGGAGTGTGCACTGAGCACAACTCCCGCTTGAATAAGGATCAGCTAGCGCGCATAAACCGCGAGCAACTGAAGGTTGTGGGTTGCGTTGGAGAGATGACATCGCTCTTCAGAGACATGTCTGGGAGGCACGCTGCCATCAGCGTGCTTGCTGATGGTTGCCTCAAGTCCGTGGAGACCGCTGTCGCCGCGGCCCCGAGAGCCGGGGGGGGCCAGCCGGTCTCGTACCGAGACAAGCTGGTCTCCGCCCCGGTGATGAACATCGGTGGGCAGATGAGGACCGTCCCGCCCCAGCGGCCGACGGTCGTCATCTACCCTGAAAAGGAAGATGCTGCCGCCACGTCGGAGACGACCAAGGCGGCCCTCATGAAGGCCCTCGACCCCAAGGAGGATGGCTTCCGCCCGGTCGTCGTCAGGAAGGTCGCCAGGGCTGGCATCCTTCTACAGACGGCGACCAAGGAAGGCCTCGACCGCCTGCGAGGAGCCGAAGTCAAGCTGAGGAACGCCGGGCTTAAGACCGTGGAACCCCGTGGAAGACTCCCGAGGATCGTCATTTACGACGTTCCGCGGGAACTCGATGAAACAAAGGTGGCCGAGCTCGTCTGGGAGCAGAATGTCTCGGGCGAACGTGACCTGACTAAGGCTGAGTTCCTCAGCACGTTTAAGAGGGCTTTTGTCTTCGGCCCACGTTCGGGGGACGTAATGCAGTGTGTATACGCGATACACCCTACCGCGAGGCGTGTTTTATTGGACGAGGGAAGGGCGTACCTCGACTGGAGTGCCTGCAGAGTTCGTGATTATTTTGGGGCACTCAGGTGCCACAAGTGTCACCTCTACGGGCACAGCCAGGGTAGATGCACGGAGACCGCACAGATCTGCGGCCACTGCGCCTCCCCCGGGCATGCAGCTGATGCTTGCCCTAGGCGTGCTGAGGCACCTAAATGTGCCACATGTTCGCGCCTGAAGAAGGACGCCTGCCATAAGACGGGTTCGGCGCAGTGCGGCGCCTACCAGCGCGCCGTGGAGCGGGTGGCGAACTCGACTAACTATGGATAGTCGAGCCAATATCGTCATGGCACAGCAGAACTTGCAACGGAGCAGAGCGGCGACCGCGGAGTTTGGGAAGCTTCTCGAGGAGAACAGAGTCACGGTAGGTTTTATACAAGAACAGTATTCCGCGTTCGGTAGGACCTGCGGGATCGGCCGCCCGGGCATGGTGCTCGAAAAAGGAAACCGTCCGATGGCGGGGATCGTAGTGAACGAGAGTTCGGTGCGACCCCTCCTACTGGACCATCTATCCGACGAGCACCGTGTCTGTGCGGCGATTTCCGTGTCCGGCCACGAGCTGTATCTCATCTCCGTTTATTTTCAGTTCAGTCACGACGTTGGCCCCCACGTAGCCGGACTGGCTAGGGCCCTCGACGAACTGCGCGGTAAGCACGTCATCGTCGCTGGGGATTTTAACGCTCGGTCCTCCGCCTGGTTTGACCCTAGGCCTGGGCATGATCCGGGTAGGGACGAGGCTGTTGAGGAGCTTATTGCGTCCTATGGACTGCACATAGTTAACGCTCCTGGTCAGCCTCACACCTACTTCGGTCCAACAGGGGTCAGTAATATTGACCTAACCCTGTGCACCCCGGGCCTGGGGAAAGACATCCGCGATTGGGTTGTACATGAAACGGCCAGCTCTTCGGACCACCGGCTCATTACGTTTCGTGTGGGCAGGGAAATCCCGCTCCCACCGAAGCGTCTTTGGCGGTATCGGGCCGGTGATAACGTTGATTGGGAGAAATTTGGTGACGCTCTCTCTGAAGGCTTTCGCGACTTCCCAGATCCATCCTCCACTCACCCTAGTGTCCTCGGACAAGTTTTCGACCAGACGGTCACCAGTGTCTGCGAACACTCGCTAGGTAGGAAAAAGCCAGGCTCGAACTTCAACACCCCGTGGTGGTCACCCGTTCTAAATGACCTTAGACTTAGCTTTCGTCGGGCCTATAGGAAGTTCGGAGCCGTTAGGAGAGGTGCCGCCACCGCCGCGAGGGCAGCAGAACTTCGCCTCGAAATGTCCCGCACCCGCCATGCTTACCACACAGAGATTCGTCGGGCAAAGACTGAGTCCTGGCGGAACTGGGTCTCAGAGCTAGGTAACACCAACCCTTGGCAGGTTTTGAGCGTTATGCAGAAGTCCGGTCAAGGAGGAGACCGACACCTCGCCAGTATTGTTACTGACGGGGTTGCCTCCCTTAGCATTCGCGATACCATCAGCTCCCTTCTGGAGTCCCTTGTCCCCTCGGACAGCGTCTTAGGCGAGAACGTTCACCATCGGCAAATTAGAGCTTTCGCGACCCTACCGTCATCCGCACCAGTTTCTTCCACTGTCACGGCTGAGGAGATAGGCGGAATCATAGGCGCGCTCTCGGCTAAGAAGGCTCCCGGTATGGATAATATGACGAGCACAATCGTTCAGAACGTGTGGAAGTACGCCCGATGGGAGGTGACCGTTGTGATGCAGAAATGTGTCGAGATTGGTCACTTTCCTAGGTGCTGGAAGTCGGGCCTCCTAAGAGTTATCCCCAAAGGGAACGACAAACCAAGGTCAGACCCCAAAGCGTACCGGCCCATCACGTTATTGCCGATTTTCGGCAAGATCTTGGAGGTGCTGGTGCGCAACAGGTTGGATGAGACTCTGTCTCCCCTAAGCGACCGACAGTTTGGTTTCGTCAAGGGTAGGTCGACGGAGGACGCGATTTCCTATGCGCTGGAGTGGAGTGCTTCCTGCGGTAGTAAGTATTGCCTTGCTGTGTTCCTGGACATCTCCGGGGCTTTCGACAATGCGTGGTGGCCGATGATCCTGTGTAAGCTTCGCGCCAAACAGTGTCCTGCAAATCTCCTGCGTCTAGTTCGGAGTTACTTCGAAGAACGCACAGTCTCTATCACGTACGGTTCTGAGATAGTCGACAAGGTGGCAAGCATGGGGTGCCCCCAGGGCTCCGTCCTGGGCCCCGACTTCTGGAACGTCTTGTTTGACGACCTTTTGAGCCTCCCCCTACCAGACGGATGCACCATGACCGGGTACGCTGACGATGGTCTGCTGCTGATCAGTGGAAATAGTCGGATTGAAGTAGAGAGGAAGGCGGCTCGTTGCTTTGAGCTCATTCTCGAATGGGCCCGGAGAAATAAGCTAACTTTCTCACCCGGCAAGACCCAGGCGATGATGCTGAAAGGCAAACTCGCCAGGAAGCCCCACCTTCGGTTTGATAATTCCACAGTGGCTTTCCCCGATACGGTAAAGTACCTCGGTCTCCTGTTAGATTCCTCGCTTCTTTTCGCTAAGCACGCCAAAATGATGGTTGACAGGGCTCGTAACCTTTTCATGGCGTTGCGTAAAGTCAGTAGGACTAAGTGGGGTCTTAAATACCCAGCGCTTAAGTCCATTTACCGTGCCGTCTTTGTGGCTCAGATTACCTACGCGGCGCGAGTGTGGGGCCACAGAGCCAAGCTTGGGGCCGTAAAGATCACCCTTCTTCGCGGTCAGAGGATCCCTTTAGTTGCCATGACTGGGGCGTATAGGACGACGTCGACACTCGCCCTGCCCGTAATTGCCGGAGTCCTTCCGGCGGACTTAGAGGTCGCAGAGTCAGGGGCCAGAGCCCGCGTCCGCAAAGGTATGGCGGTCGTATACTACTCGATCTCTGTTGACCCCAATGTTGCTTCCATCAGGGACTGTTGCGCGAGCCTGAAGAGAGAGAGTCTACGCGTTTGGCAAGAGCGATGGGAAACGGGAGGAACCGGTCGTTTAACTTTCGCATTTTTCCCATCGGTCGAGTTTCGGATGAAGTGCGATTTCCTCGCGTTTGATCACTATACCACCCAGCTTGTGGGGGGTCACGGCAGGCTCAGAGGAAAGCTTGCTGAATTTGGGCTGGCCGAGGACCCCCGGTGCCCTTGTGGGTACGGTGATCAAACGGCCGAGCACATTATTTGGTCGTGCGGGTATTTAGACGACGAGCGAGGCGTCCTCTTGGACAGCCTCGGTGAGTGCTTTAACCCGGTTTGGTTTTCGGACTTCGTCCGGAACAAAGATAATTTCGCGGCGTTCAAGCGTTTCGTTCAGAGCTGGGTCGATAAATGGGAACGATTGGAAGGACCGGGCGTTCCCCTCGGGGAGCTCCCCGGACCCTCGAGTTTTCTGTAATTTTAGTTTGTCTATTACATAGAGTGACGCGCGGTTACCTCGCCCGGAATCGCCCGTTGTTTGTTTCGTCTTCTTTCCCTTAACGTGGGAACCGGTACCGCTACCCGGGCCCCTGCGCGCTGGTGGGAGTCCACGGAAGGTGAGTGTTGTGTTGTGTTGGACATGGACCGCATTAGTTAAGTCATAGTTTAAGTGCATGTTAGATATAAGTTTTTTTTTAATGATCTGCTTATGTTTCAGATGTTCACCCGACACCGACGCCCCCTCCCTTTTCCTACCTTACCGTCCTATCTCTCTCTCGCCATGTAGAGTTTAAGTTAAATATTAAGTAGGCCTGTAAGTTTTCTTCTATCCATATGGCACGAGGGAGGGAGATAGGGACAGACTCGCGGGGGTCCTTTTGCTAGACCCGCCCGGGCGCGCCCTTCCGGAGCGTCTCGGGTAATTTTGAGACAATGCGTGAGAGGGTAGATATAGCGACCACAAGTCGCTGCAACTACCCGGGTCAGAGGTGGGTTTGTCTGTCCCTATCAGGCCACCAGCGCACCTGTGTCGCCGAGTAGAAAGAAACGGACGACAAAAAAGAAGCGAACGGCGAGCATGGAGTCGCCGCAGGCCAAGCTGGCTGATCTGGCGGCCACGTCCAGCTCCGACTCACCCTCTGAGTCTGAGTCTGAGGCGAACCGCGGGGGCAACCCTACGGTGCCGCCGTTGACGGTGGCTGCCGGACGACTGGCCCCGGCCTGTGGAAGCGGCTCCCCTGCTGCTGCGGCTACGTCTGTGGCCGCCCCGGCCAGGGACCCTCCCTCGCCGGCCGAGTTCGGTGTGTTTGCGGCCGCTGTCCAGGCGGCGCTCACCGAGATGATGGGAGTGTGCACTGAGCACAACTCCCGCTTGAATAAGGATCAGCTAGCGCGCATAAACCGCGAGCAACTGAAGGTTGTGGGTTGCGTTGGAGAGATGACATCGCTCTTCAGAGACATGTCTGGGAGGCACGCTGCCATCAGCGTGCTTGCTGATGGTTGCCTCAAGTCCGTGGAGACCGCTGTCGCCGCGGCCCCGAGAGCCGGGGGGGGCCAGCCGGTCTCGTACCGAGACAAGCTGGTCTCCGCCCCGGTGATGAACATCGGTGGGCAGATGAGGACCGTCCCGCCCCAGCGGCCGACGGTCGTCATCTACCCTGAAAAGGAAGATGCTGCCGCCACGTCGGAGACGACCAAGGCGGCCCTCATGAAGGCCCTCGACCCCAAGGAGGATGGCTTCCGCCCGGTCGTCGTCAGGAAGGTCGCCAGGGCTGGCATCCTTCTACAGACGGCGACCAAGGAAGGCCTCGACCGCCTGCGAGGAGCCGAAGTCAAGCTGAGGAACGCCGGGCTTAAGACCGTGGAACCCCGTGGAAGACTCCCGAGGATCGTCATTCACGACGTTCCGCGGGAACTCGATGAAACAAAGGTGGCCGAGCTCGTCTGGGAGCAGAATGTCTCGGGCGAACGTGACCTGACTAAGGCTGAGTTCCTCAGCACGTTTAAGAGGGCTTTTGTCTTCGGCCCACGTTCGGGGGACGTAATGCAGTGTGTATACGCGATACACCCTACCGCGAGGCGTGTTTTATTGGACGAGGGAAGGGCGTACCTCGACTGGAGTGCCTGCAGAGTTCGTGATTATTTTGGGGCACTCAGGTGCCACAAGTGTCACCTCTACGGGCACAGCCAGGGTAGATGCACGGAGACCGCACAGATCTGCGGCCACTGCGCCTCCCCCGGGCATGCAGCTGATGCTTGCCCTAGGCGTGCTGAGGCACCTAAATGTGCCACATGTTCGCGCCTGAAGAAGGACGCCTGCCATAAGACGGGTTCGGCGCAGTGCGGCGCCTACCAGCGCGCCGTGGAGCGGGTGGCGAACTCGACTAACTATGGATAGTCGAGCCAATATCGTCATGGCACAGCAGAACTTGCAACGGAGCAGAGCGGCGACCGCGGAGTTTGGGAAGCTTCTCGAGGAGAACAGAGTCACGGTAGGTTTTATACAAGAACAGTATTCCGCGTTCGGTAGGACCTGCGGGATCGGCCGCCCGGGCATGGTGCTCGAAAAAGGAAACCGTCCGATGGCGGGGATCGTAGTGAACGAGAGTTCGGTGCGACCCCTCCTACTGGACCATCTATCCGACGAGCACCGTGTCTGTGCGGCGATTTCCGTGTCCGGCCACGAGCTGTATCTCATCTCCGTTTATTTTCAGTTCAGTCACGACGTTGGCCCCCACGTAGCCGGACTGGCTAGGGCCCTCGACGAACTGCGCGGTAAGCACGTCATCGTCGCTGGGGATTTTAACGCTCGGTCCTCCGCCTGGTTTGACCCTAGGCCTGGGCATGATCCGGGTAGGGACGAGGCTGTTGAGGAGCTTATTGCGTCCTATGGACTGCACATAGTTAACGCTCCTGGTCAGCCTCACACCTACTTCGGTCCAACAGGGGTCAGTAATATTGACCTAACCCTGTGCACCCCGGGCCTGGGGAAAGACATCCGCGATTGGGTTGTACATGAAACGGCCAGCTCTTCGGACCACCGGCTCATTACGTTTCGTGTGGGCAGGGAAATCCCGCTCCCACCGAAGCGTCTTTGGCGGTATCGGGCCGGTGATAACGTTGATTGGGAGAAATTTGGTGACGCTCTCTCTGAAGGCTTTCGCGACTTCCCAGATCCATCCTCCACTCACCCTAGTGTCCTCGGACAAGTTTTCGACCAGACGGTCACCAGTGTCTGCGAACACTCGCTAGGTAGGAAAAAGCCAGGCTCGAACTTCAACACCCCGTGGTGGTCACCCGTTCTAAATGACCTTAGACTTAGCTTTCGTCGGGCCTATAGGAAGTTCGGAGCCGTTAGGAGAGGTGCCGCCACCGCCGCGAGGGCAGCAGAACTTCGCCTCGAAATGTCCCGCACCCGCCATGCTTACCACACAGAGATTCGTCGGGCAAAGACTGAGTCCTGGCGGAACTGGGTCTCAGAGCTAGGTAACACCAACCCTTGGCAGGTTTTGAGCGTTATGCAGAAGTCCGGTCAAGGAGGAGACCGACACCTCGCCAGTATTGTTACTGACGGGGTTGCCTCCCTTAGCATTCGCGATACCATCAGCTCCCTTCTGGAGTCCCTTGTCCCCTCGGACAGCGTCTTAGGCGAGAACGTTCACCATCGGCAAATTAGAGCTTTCGCGACCCTACCGTCATCCGCACCAGTTTCTTCCACTGTCACGGCTGAGGAGATAGGCGGAATCATAGGCGCGCTCTCGGCTAAGAAGGCTCCCGGTATGGATAATATGACGAGCACAATCGTTCAGAACGTGTGGAAGTACGCCCGATGGGAGGTGACCGTTGTGATGCAGAAATGTGTCGAGATTGGTCACTTTCCTAGGTGCTGGAAGTCGGGCCTCCTAAGAGTTATCCCCAAAGGGAACGACAAACCAAGGTCAGACCCCAAAGCGTACCGGCCCATCACGTTATTGCCGATTTTCGGCAAGATCTTGGAGGTGCTGGTGCGCAACAGGTTGGATGAGACTCTGTCTCCCCTAAGCGACCGACAGTTTGGTTTCGTCAAGGGTAGGTCGACGGAGGACGCGATTTCCTATGCGCTGGAGTGGAGTGCTTCCTGCGGTAGTAAGTATTGCCTTGCTGTGTTCCTGGACATCTCCGGGGCTTTCGACAATGCGTGGTGGCCGATGATCCTGTGTAAGCTTCGCGCCAAACAGTGTCCTGCAAATCTCCTGCGTCTAGTTCGGAGTTACTTCGAAGAACGCACAGTCTCTATCACGTACGGTTCTGAGATAGTCGACAAGGTGGCAAGCATGGGGTGCCCCCAGGGCTCCGTCCTGGGCCCCGACTTCTGGAACGTCTTGTTTGACGACCTTTTGAGCCTCCCCCTACCAGACGGATGCACCATGACCGGGTACGCTGACGATGGTCTGCTGCTGATCAGTGGAAATAGTCGGATTGAAGTAGAGAGGAAGGCGGCTCGTTGCTTTGAGCTCATTCTCGAATGGGCCCGGAGAAATAAGCTAACTTTCTCACCCGGCAAGACCCAGGCGATGATGCTGAAAGGCAAACTCGCCAGGAAGCCCCACCTTCGGTTTGATAATTCCACAGTGGCTTTCCCCGATACGGTAAAGTACCTCGGTCTCCTGTTAGATTCCTCGCTTCTTTTCGCTAAGCACGCCAAAATGATGGTTGACAGGGCTCGTAACCTTTTCATGGCGTTGCGTAAAGTCAGTAGGACTAAGTGGGGTCTTAAATACCCA
>JAHKQU010000029.1:13132500-13137500 GCA_020383195.1 Neomicropteryx cornuta | reverse complement strand
AGGTATGTATGTATGTATGTATGTATGTATGTATTTTCTATATTTTTTATGGATGTGTGTGCGTGTGTGTGTGTCTATGTTTCTATGTATGAGGCGTATTGCTTGAATACCGTACTTAGATGATTCCCCGCGTTATTATAACAGGCGTTTGCCGTAAGTGTACAATATCTGTCTGACGTAAGTCTGACGGTATTGACATTTGGAAAACTGGAATGCTTTTTTTTTTTTTTTTTCAGATTGATTTTTTTTTTAAAACAATATATTAATTTTACAAACAATATATTAATAGAAAATTCATACGGCGCATTGGGCGCGTCGGTCTCTGCGATAGCGGCACGTTCGATGTGGCCGAACTCGGCAACGTCATGCGGGGGTCGGACGCGTCGTGACGCGGCGCGTTCGATTCCCGCGAATGGTCGGCCGGTCGGTCCCCGCTCGCTCTCTCGGAGCGAAGCGGGGGGGCCGGCCGGTCGGTCTCCGCTCGCTCTCGGAGCGAAGCGACACAGCGCGTCGCTCGCAAACTGGGGGCTCTCGCCGGCCAGTTCGTTTGCGTCCGATGCCCTCCGAGTGGTTTTGTTGAGGGCGTTTTGAAATGCGCCGCTCTCTCTCGCTCCGCGCTCGTCGCCGACGAACGATCTGCGATCGACGATTCAATCGTACGCTTCGCAGAGTGCGGAGTGAGTTCTCCTGTGAAAGGCGAATCGAAGCGCGCGGGAAGGCCGCCGCCGAGCTGTGCCGTTTCCGTCGCGCGGACGAATGAAGGAACGACGAAGGCGAAGACGAGAAGAGGAGGAGAGGGCTCTCTCCCCTCGTCTCGTCTCTCGTCGGGGAGATATCGAGGCTCCGTCCGGGTGACGCCGGACGCGAGGCCGCGCCCGTCTTCCGTTCGAGAACGAAAAAAACGGGTGTTGTCTATCGACGATAGTTAGCACTCTGGTTGATCCTGCCAGCAGTTATATGCTTGTCTCAAAGACTAAGCCATGCATGTCTCAGTGCAAGCCGTATTACGGCCAAACCGCGAATGGCTCAAAACACCAGACTTAGTTCCTTAGATCTTACACGGTTACTTGGATAACTGTGGTAATTCTAGAGCTAATACATGCAATCTGAGCTCTGACTTCGGAAAGAGTGCTTTTATTAGATCAAAACCAATCGGCCGCGGTTCGCCGCGCGCCGTTTCCACCGATGAATCTGAATAACTTTGCAGATCGCACGGTCTCGCACCGGCGACGTATCTTTCAAATGTCTGCCTTATCAACTTTCGATGGTAGTTTCTACGACTACCATGGTTGTCACGGGTAACGGGGGATTAGGGTTCGATTCCGGAGAGGGAGCCTGAGACACGGCTACCACATCCAAGGAAGGCAGCAGGCGCGCAAATTACCCACTCCCGGCACGGGGAGGTAGTGACGAAAAATAACGGTACGGGACTCTTATGAGGCCTCGTAATCGGAATGAGTACACTTTAAATATTTTAACGAGGAACAATTGGAGGGCAAGTCTGGTGCCAGCAGCCGCGGTAATTCCAGCTCCAATAGCATATTCTAGAATTGTTGCGGTTAAAAAGCTCGTAGTTGCATTTGTGTGCCGCACTGCCGGTCCATCGTTCACGCGGTGCGACTGGTAGACTTGCGGGGCATATCGCCGGTGAGCCCTCCGGTAAAACGGGGGGCTCAACTGAAAATCCTGTCGCGGTGCTCTTCGCTGAGTGTCGAGATGGGCCGGCAATTTTACTTTGAACGAATTAGAGTGCTCAAAGCGGGCTATCGTTTGGATAAAGGTGCATGGAATAATGGAATATGATCATGGTTTTATTTTGTTGGTTTTAGAGACCAGGATAATGATTAATGGAAGCAACTGGGGGCATTCGTATTGCGACGTTAGAGGTGAAATTCTTGGATCGTCGCAAGACGGACCACTGCGAAAGCATTTGCCAAAGGTGTTTTCATCAATCAAGAACGAAAGTTAGAGGTTCGAAGGCGATTAGATACCGCCCTAGTTCTAACCATAAATGATGCCAGCCAGCGATCCGCCGACGTTAACTCTAATGGCTCGGCGGGCAGCTTACGGGAAACCAAAGCTTTTGGGCTCCGGGGGGAGTATGGTTGCAAAACTGAAACTTAAAGGAATTGACGGAAGGGCACCACCAGGAGTGGAGCCTGCGGCTTAATTTGACTCAACACGGGAAAACTCACCAGGCCCGGACACCGGAAGGATTGACAGATTGATAGCTCTTTCATGATTCGGTGGGTGGTGGTGCATGGCCGTTCTTAGTTGGTGGAGTGATTTGTCAGGTTAATTCCGGTAACGAACGAGATTCTAGCCTGCTAAATAGGCGTCGCCATTTTGGAAGTCGGGAATTTTTCCGACACTCACTGGCGGCGTATGGAAATTCTTCTTAGAGGGACCGGCGGCTTCGAGCCGCACGAGATTGAGCAATAACAGGTCTGTGATGCCCTTAGATGTCCTGGGCCGCACGCGCGCTACACTGAAGGAATCAACGTGTCCTCCCTGGCCTAGAGGCCCGGGCAACCCGTTGAATCTCCTTCGTGCTGGGGATTGGGGTTTGCAATTGTCCCCCATGAACGAGGAATTCCTAGTAAGCGCGAGTCATAAGCTCGCGTTGATTACGTCCCTGCCCTTTGTACACACCGCCCGTCGCTATTACCGATTGAATGATTTAGTGAGGTCTTCGGACCGACACGCGGCGGCCTCGCGGCCGACGGCGTTGTTGGAAAGTTGATCAAACTAGGTCATTTAGAGGAAGTAAAAGTCGTAACAAGGTTTCCGTAGGGGAACCTGCGGAAGGATCATTAACGTATTCGGGACGATCGGCTCGCCGATGCGCCGGAAGAGAAAAGATCTTCGACAACCAAAACTGTTAACGCAACAGCACGACGACCGCGAGACGGGCGCGCGAGCGCCCGACCGCACATCCGACGCAAATGGCGGCCGCAGTGGCGTCGGGACGATACCGCGGCGGCCGGACGTGCGCGCGCAACGCGCCGAACGACCGGCCGTCCGTCCCGACCGACCGGCGCCGCCGCAAGACCGACCGGCGTCGAGGGCCCGCGCGGCTCTCGACGTCGGGGACGGGTCGACGACGACCGCGGCGCGGCGTCGCGCTTCCTCGGAAGCGCGCGTCGCCGCCGCACCCGACAGGTTTCGCATTCGCGAAGACGCAGTTCTCTCGTCGAGAGAACGAAGGAAGGAAGGAAAGAAAGAAAATACTACCCTGGACGGTGGATCACTCGGCTCGCGGGTCGATGAAGAACGCAGCTAACTGCGCGTCATAGTGTGAACTGCAGGACACATCCGAACATCGACATTTCGAACGCACATTGCGGTCCTCGGATAAACGTCCGGGACCACTCCTGTCTGAGGGCCGTGCGATGCTCGCGGGCGACCACGCTGTGCCCCCTCCGCGGGGCCGGACCTTTCGGCCTCGGCCGGGCGCGGCCGTAAACGGGCCGCGCTCGGGCGTCCGAACGAATTTCGCGCAAGCCGCGGGCCTCCCGCGCCGTGTCGGGTGTCTCGCGCGTCGGCGTCCAGGCCGTCGCTGATTTCGATTCTGATTCGACGGCGCGCCGAAGACGACCGCTCGACGCGCGCTGACGCTGAAGCCCGATCGCCGGGAGACCGCGGCGAGGTATAACCAATCTTCGGCCTCAGATCAGGAAGGATTACCCGCCGAATTTAAGCATATTAGTAAGCGGAGGAAAAGAAACTAACTAGGATTTCCTCAGTAGCGGCGAGCGAACAGGAAAGAGCCCAGCGCCGAATCCCGCGGCTTTCTCGGCCGCCGGGAGATGTGGCGTTCGGGAGGGTCCGCTTTCTTTTCGCCGTTCGCTTCGTCCAAGTTCGTCTTGAACGGGGCCGTTTACCCGCAGAGGGTGCCAGGCCCGTAGCGACAGGCGGCGGCGTTGAGAGGACTTCCTCCCCAGAGTCGGGTTGCTTGAGAGTGCAGCCCAAAGCGGGTGGTAAACTCCATCTAAGGCTAAATATGACCGCGAGACCGATAGCGAACAAGTACCGTGAGGGAAAGTTGAAAAGAACTTTGAAGAGAGAGTTCAAGAGTACGTGAAACCGTTCAGGGGTAAACCTGTGAAACTCGAATGAACGAACGGAGAGATTCATCGTTACCTCGCGGGGCGCGGGCGCGCGGCAGACGGCGGCGGCTTCGGCCGCGGTCGCTGCTCGCGTCCGTCGATAGACGCCCCCTTGGCGGCGTGCACTTCTCTCTCAGTAAGGCATCGCGACCCGCCGGGCGTCCGTCTGAGCGCCGGGAGGCAGCCCGCGCCGTCTGACGGCGGTGCGGACCCCCGGTCGCCGGCGGGCGGCCCGACGGTAGTGAAACGAGAAGCGCGCACTCGCCCCGCGCGAGTCCGGCCCGCCGCGAGGCGTCCGCGTCGAGGTTCCCGCCCGAGTGCGGTTTCCGCTTCGCGCGGCGTCTGCCGGCGGCGTGCGTCTCGGACCGTGCGCGTCTCTGTCTGCGATGATTTTGTTTCGGGCACTCACAGGACCCGTCTTGAAACACGGACCAAGGAGTCTAGCATGTGCGCGAGTCATTGGGATCTCGCTAAACCCACAGGCGCAATGAAAGTGAAGGTCGCGCCTCGCGCCGGCTTCGGGACGATGGAGAGCGGCGTCGCCGTTCTCTCGCACTCCCGGGGCGTCTTGTCCCCAATCCGCGGGACTGGGCGCACCGATAGCGTAAATGCTGGGACCCGAAAGATGGTGAACTATGCCTGGTCAGGTTGAAGTCAGGGGAAACTCTGATGGAGGACCGTAGCGATTCTGACGTGCAAATCGATCGTCTGAACTGGGTATAGGGGCGAAAGACTAATCGAACCATCTAGTAGCTGGTTCCATCCGAAGTTTCCCTCAGGATAGCTGGCGCTAGCGTACAAGCTAAGCAGTCTCATACGGTAAAGCGAATGATTAGAGGCCTTGGGGCCGAAACGGCCTCAACCTATTCTCAAACTTTAAATGGGTGAGAA
>JAHKQU010000029.1:13122500-13127500 GCA_020383195.1 Neomicropteryx cornuta | reverse complement strand
TATATGTACACATATGTATGTATATATATATATATATAGTAAAATTGTATATTGTATTATTATATATATATATATGTATAGTATGTATGCATGTAGGTATGTATGTATGTATGTATGTATGTATGTATTTTCTATATTTTTTATGGATGTGTGTGCGTGTGTGTGTGTCTATGTTTCTATGTATGAGGCGTATTGCTTGAATACCGTACTTAGATGATTCCCCGCGTTATTATAACAGGCGTTTGCCGTAAGTGTACAATATCTGTCTGACGTAAGTCTGACGGTATTGACATTTGGAAAACTGGAATGCTTTTTTTTTTTTTTTTTCAGATTGATTTTTTTTTTAAAACAATATATTAATTTTACAAACAATATATTAATAGAAAATTCATACGGCGCATTGGGCGCGTCGGTCTCTGCGATAGCGGCACGTTCGATGTGGCCGAACTCGGCAACGTCATGCGGGGGTCGGACGCGTCGTGACGCGGCGCGTTCGATTCCCGCGAATGGTCGGCCGGTCGGTCCCCGCTCGCTCTCTCGGAGCGAAGCGGGGGGGCCGGCCGGTCGGTCTCCGCTCGCTCTCGGAGCGAAGCGACACAGCGCGTCGCTCGCAAACTGGGGGCTCTCGCCGGCCAGTTCGTTTGCGTCCGATGCCCTCCGAGTGGTTTTGTTGAGGGCGTTTTGAAATGCGCCGCTCTCTCTCGCTCCGCGCTCGTCGCCGACGAACGATCTGCGATCGACGATTCAATCGTACGCTTCGCAGAGTGCGGAGTGAGTTCTCCTGTGAAAGGCGAATCGAAGCGCGCGGGAAGGCCGCCGCCGAGCTGTGCCGTTTCCGTCGCGCGGACGAATGAAGGAACGACGAAGGCGAAGACGAGAAGAGGAGGAGAGGGCTCTCTCCCCTCGTCTCGTCTCTCGTCGGGGAGATATCGAGGCTCCGTCCGGGTGACGCCGGACGCGAGGCCGCGCCCGTCTTCCGTTCGAGAACGAAAAAAACGGGTGTTGTCTATCGACGATAGTTAGCACTCTGGTTGATCCTGCCAGCAGTTATATGCTTGTCTCAAAGACTAAGCCATGCATGTCTCAGTGCAAGCCGTATTACGGCCAAACCGCGAATGGCTCAAAACACCAGACTTAGTTCCTTAGATCTTACACGGTTACTTGGATAACTGTGGTAATTCTAGAGCTAATACATGCAATCTGAGCTCTGACTTCGGAAAGAGTGCTTTTATTAGATCAAAACCAATCGGCCGCGGTTCGCCGCGCGCCGTTTCCACCGATGAATCTGAATAACTTTGCAGATCGCACGGTCTCGCACCGGCGACGTATCTTTCAAATGTCTGCCTTATCAACTTTCGATGGTAGTTTCTACGACTACCATGGTTGTCACGGGTAACGGGGGATTAGGGTTCGATTCCGGAGAGGGAGCCTGAGACACGGCTACCACATCCAAGGAAGGCAGCAGGCGCGCAAATTACCCACTCCCGGCACGGGGAGGTAGTGACGAAAAATAACGGTACGGGACTCTTATGAGGCCTCGTAATCGGAATGAGTACACTTTAAATATTTTAACGAGGAACAATTGGAGGGCAAGTCTGGTGCCAGCAGCCGCGGTAATTCCAGCTCCAATAGCATATTCTAGAATTGTTGCGGTTAAAAAGCTCGTAGTTGCATTTGTGTGCCGCACTGCCGGTCCATCGTTCACGCGGTGCGACTGGTAGACTTGCGGGGCATATCGCCGGTGAGCCCTCCGGTAAAACGGGGGGCTCAACTGAAAATCCTGTCGCGGTGCTCTTCGCTGAGTGTCGAGATGGGCCGGCAATTTTACTTTGAACGAATTAGAGTGCTCAAAGCGGGCTATCGTTTGGATAAAGGTGCATGGAATAATGGAATATGATCATGGTTTTATTTTGTTGGTTTTAGAGACCAGGATAATGATTAATGGAAGCAACTGGGGGCATTCGTATTGCGACGTTAGAGGTGAAATTCTTGGATCGTCGCAAGACGGACCACTGCGAAAGCATTTGCCAAAGGTGTTTTCATCAATCAAGAACGAAAGTTAGAGGTTCGAAGGCGATTAGATACCGCCCTAGTTCTAACCATAAATGATGCCAGCCAGCGATCCGCCGACGTTAACTCTAATGGCTCGGCGGGCAGCTTACGGGAAACCAAAGCTTTTGGGCTCCGGGGGGAGTATGGTTGCAAAACTGAAACTTAAAGGAATTGACGGAAGGGCACCACCAGGAGTGGAGCCTGCGGCTTAATTTGACTCAACACGGGAAAACTCACCAGGCCCGGACACCGGAAGGATTGACAGATTGATAGCTCTTTCATGATTCGGTGGGTGGTGGTGCATGGCCGTTCTTAGTTGGTGGAGTGATTTGTCAGGTTAATTCCGGTAACGAACGAGATTCTAGCCTGCTAAATAGGCGTCGCCATTTTGGAAGTCGGGAATTTTTCCGACACTCACTGGCGGCGTATGGAAATTCTTCTTAGAGGGACCGGCGGCTTCGAGCCGCACGAGATTGAGCAATAACAGGTCTGTGATGCCCTTAGATGTCCTGGGCCGCACGCGCGCTACACTGAAGGAATCAACGTGTCCTCCCTGGCCTAGAGGCCCGGGCAACCCGTTGAATCTCCTTCGTGCTGGGGATTGGGGTTTGCAATTGTCCCCCATGAACGAGGAATTCCTAGTAAGCGCGAGTCATAAGCTCGCGTTGATTACGTCCCTGCCCTTTGTACACACCGCCCGTCGCTATTACCGATTGAATGATTTAGTGAGGTCTTCGGACCGACACGCGGCGGCCTCGCGGCCGACGGCGTTGTTGGAAAGTTGATCAAACTAGGTCATTTAGAGGAAGTAAAAGTCGTAACAAGGTTTCCGTAGGGGAACCTGCGGAAGGATCATTAACGTATTCGGGACGATCGGCTCGCCGATGCGCCGGAAGAGAAAAGATCTTCGACAACCAAAACTGTTAACGCAACAGCACGACGACCGCGAGACGGGCGCGCGAGCGCCCGACCGCACATCCGACGCAAATGGCGGCCGCAGTGGCGTCGGGACGATACCGCGGCGGCCGGACGTGCGCGCGCAACGCGCCGAACGACCGGCCGTCCGTCCCGACCGACCGGCGCCGCCGCAAGACCGACCGGCGTCGAGGGCCCGCGCGGCTCTCGACGTCGGGGACGGGTCGACGACGACCGCGGCGCGGCGTCGCGCTTCCTCGGAAGCGCGCGTCGCCGCCGCACCCGACAGGTTTCGCATTCGCGAAGACGCAGTTCTCTCGTCGAGAGAACGAAGGAAGGAAGGAAAGAAAGAAAATACTACCCTGGACGGTGGATCACTCGGCTCGCGGGTCGATGAAGAACGCAGCTAACTGCGCGTCATAGTGTGAACTGCAGGACACATCCGAACATCGACATTTCGAACGCACATTGCGGTCCTCGGATAAACGTCCGGGACCACTCCTGTCTGAGGGCCGTGCGATGCTCGCGGGCGACCACGCTGTGCCCCCTCCGCGGGGCCGGACCTTTCGGCCTCGGCCGGGCGCGGCCGTAAACGGGCCGCGCTCGGGCGTCCGAACGAATTTCGCGCAAGCCGCGGGCCTCCCGCGCCGTGTCGGGTGTCTCGCGCGTCGGCGTCCAGGCCGTCGCTGATTTCGATTCTGATTCGACGGCGCGCCGAAGACGACCGCTCGACGCGCGCTGACGCTGAAGCCCGATCGCCGGGAGACCGCGGCGAGGTATAACCAATCTTCGGCCTCAGATCAGGAAGGATTACCCGCCGAATTTAAGCATATTAGTAAGCGGAGGAAAAGAAACTAACTAGGATTTCCTCAGTAGCGGCGAGCGAACAGGAAAGAGCCCAGCGCCGAATCCCGCGGCTTTCTCGGCCGCCGGGAGATGTGGCGTTCGGGAGGGTCCGCTTTCTTTTCGCCGTTCGCTTCGTCCAAGTTCGTCTTGAACGGGGCCGTTTACCCGCAGAGGGTGCCAGGCCCGTAGCGACAGGCGGCGGCGTTGAGAGGACTTCCTCCCCAGAGTCGGGTTGCTTGAGAGTGCAGCCCAAAGCGGGTGGTAAACTCCATCTAAGGCTAAATATGACCGCGAGACCGATAGCGAACAAGTACCGTGAGGGAAAGTTGAAAAGAACTTTGAAGAGAGAGTTCAAGAGTACGTGAAACCGTTCAGGGGTAAACCTGTGAAACTCGAATGAACGAACGGAGAGATTCATCGTTACCTCGCGGGGCGCGGGCGCGCGGCAGACGGCGGCGGCTTCGGCCGCGGTCGCTGCTCGCGTCCGTCGATAGACGCCCCCTTGGCGGCGTGCACTTCTCTCTCAGTAAGGCATCGCGACCCGCCGGGCGTCCGTCTGAGCGCCGGGAGGCAGCCCGCGCCGTCTGACGGCGGTGCGGACCCCCGGTCGCCGGCGGGCGGCCCGACGGTAGTGAAACGAGAAGCGCGCACTCGCCCCGCGCGAGTCCGGCCCGCCGCGAGGCGTCCGCGTCGAGGTTCCCGCCCGAGTGCGGTTTCCGCTTCGCGCGGCGTCTGCCGGCGGCGTGCGTCTCGGACCGTGCGCGTCTCTGTCTGCGATGATTTTGTTTCGGGCACTCACAGGACCCGTCTTGAAACACGGACCAAGGAGTCTAGCATGTGCGCGAGTCATTGGGATCTCGCTAAACCCACAGGCGCAATGAAAGTGAAGGTCGCGCCTCGCGCCGGCTTCGGGACGATGGAGAGCGGCGTCGCCGTTCTCTCGCACTCCCGGGGCGTCTTGTCCCCAATCCGCGGGACTGGGCGCACCGATAGCGTAAATGCTGGGACCCGAAAGATGGTGAACTATGCCTGGTCAGGTTGAAGTCAGGGGAAACTCTGATGGAGGACCGTAGCGATTCTGACGTGCAAATCGATCGTCTGAACTGGGTATAGGGGCGAAAGACTAATCGAACCATCTAGTAGCTGGTTCCATCCGAAGTTTCCCTCAGGATAGCTGGCGCTAGCGT
>JAHKQU010000029.1:13112500-13117500 GCA_020383195.1 Neomicropteryx cornuta | reverse complement strand
TGTACACATTGTATATATATGTACACATATGTGCACATATGTACACATATGTATGCACACACACACACACACACACACACACACACACATATGTATGTATATGTACACATATGTATGTATATATATATATATATAGTAAAATTGTATATTGTATTATTATATATATATATATGTATAGTATGTATGCATGTAGGTATGTATGTATGTATGTATGTATGTATGTATTTTCTATATTTTTTATGGATGTGTGTGCGTGTGTGTGTGTCTATGTTTCTATGTATGAGGCGTATTGCTTGAATACCGTACTTAGATGATTCCCCGCGTTATTATAACAGGCGTTTGCCGTAAGTGTACAATATCTGTCTGACGTAAGTCTGACGGTATTGACATTTGGAAAACTGGAATGCTTTTTTTTTTTTTTTTTCAGATTGATTTTTTTTTTAAAACAATATATTAATTTTACAAACAATATATTAATAGAAAATTCATACGGCGCATTGGGCGCGTCGGTCTCTGCGATAGCGGCACGTTCGATGTGGCCGAACTCGGCAACGTCATGCGGGGGTCGGACGCGTCGTGACGCGGCGCGTTCGATTCCCGCGAATGGTCGGCCGGTCGGTCCCCGCTCGCTCTCTCGGAGCGAAGCGGGGGGGCCGGCCGGTCGGTCTCCGCTCGCTCTCGGAGCGAAGCGACACAGCGCGTCGCTCGCAAACTGGGGGCTCTCGCCGGCCAGTTCGTTTGCGTCCGATGCCCTCCGAGTGGTTTTGTTGAGGGCGTTTTGAAATGCGCCGCTCTCTCTCGCTCCGCGCTCGTCGCCGACGAACGATCTGCGATCGACGATTCAATCGTACGCTTCGCAGAGTGCGGAGTGAGTTCTCCTGTGAAAGGCGAATCGAAGCGCGCGGGAAGGCCGCCGCCGAGCTGTGCCGTTTCCGTCGCGCGGACGAATGAAGGAACGACGAAGGCGAAGACGAGAAGAGGAGGAGAGGGCTCTCTCCCCTCGTCTCGTCTCTCGTCGGGGAGATATCGAGGCTCCGTCCGGGTGACGCCGGACGCGAGGCCGCGCCCGTCTTCCGTTCGAGAACGAAAAAAACGGGTGTTGTCTATCGACGATAGTTAGCACTCTGGTTGATCCTGCCAGCAGTTATATGCTTGTCTCAAAGACTAAGCCATGCATGTCTCAGTGCAAGCCGTATTACGGCCAAACCGCGAATGGCTCAAAACACCAGACTTAGTTCCTTAGATCTTACACGGTTACTTGGATAACTGTGGTAATTCTAGAGCTAATACATGCAATCTGAGCTCTGACTTCGGAAAGAGTGCTTTTATTAGATCAAAACCAATCGGCCGCGGTTCGCCGCGCGCCGTTTCCACCGATGAATCTGAATAACTTTGCAGATCGCACGGTCTCGCACCGGCGACGTATCTTTCAAATGTCTGCCTTATCAACTTTCGATGGTAGTTTCTACGACTACCATGGTTGTCACGGGTAACGGGGGATTAGGGTTCGATTCCGGAGAGGGAGCCTGAGACACGGCTACCACATCCAAGGAAGGCAGCAGGCGCGCAAATTACCCACTCCCGGCACGGGGAGGTAGTGACGAAAAATAACGGTACGGGACTCTTATGAGGCCTCGTAATCGGAATGAGTACACTTTAAATATTTTAACGAGGAACAATTGGAGGGCAAGTCTGGTGCCAGCAGCCGCGGTAATTCCAGCTCCAATAGCATATTCTAGAATTGTTGCGGTTAAAAAGCTCGTAGTTGCATTTGTGTGCCGCACTGCCGGTCCATCGTTCACGCGGTGCGACTGGTAGACTTGCGGGGCATATCGCCGGTGAGCCCTCCGGTAAAACGGGGGGCTCAACTGAAAATCCTGTCGCGGTGCTCTTCGCTGAGTGTCGAGATGGGCCGGCAATTTTACTTTGAACGAATTAGAGTGCTCAAAGCGGGCTATCGTTTGGATAAAGGTGCATGGAATAATGGAATATGATCATGGTTTTATTTTGTTGGTTTTAGAGACCAGGATAATGATTAATGGAAGCAACTGGGGGCATTCGTATTGCGACGTTAGAGGTGAAATTCTTGGATCGTCGCAAGACGGACCACTGCGAAAGCATTTGCCAAAGGTGTTTTCATCAATCAAGAACGAAAGTTAGAGGTTCGAAGGCGATTAGATACCGCCCTAGTTCTAACCATAAATGATGCCAGCCAGCGATCCGCCGACGTTAACTCTAATGGCTCGGCGGGCAGCTTACGGGAAACCAAAGCTTTTGGGCTCCGGGGGGAGTATGGTTGCAAAACTGAAACTTAAAGGAATTGACGGAAGGGCACCACCAGGAGTGGAGCCTGCGGCTTAATTTGACTCAACACGGGAAAACTCACCAGGCCCGGACACCGGAAGGATTGACAGATTGATAGCTCTTTCATGATTCGGTGGGTGGTGGTGCATGGCCGTTCTTAGTTGGTGGAGTGATTTGTCAGGTTAATTCCGGTAACGAACGAGATTCTAGCCTGCTAAATAGGCGTCGCCATTTTGGAAGTCGGGAATTTTTCCGACACTCACTGGCGGCGTATGGAAATTCTTCTTAGAGGGACCGGCGGCTTCGAGCCGCACGAGATTGAGCAATAACAGGTCTGTGATGCCCTTAGATGTCCTGGGCCGCACGCGCGCTACACTGAAGGAATCAACGTGTCCTCCCTGGCCTAGAGGCCCGGGCAACCCGTTGAATCTCCTTCGTGCTGGGGATTGGGGTTTGCAATTGTCCCCCATGAACGAGGAATTCCTAGTAAGCGCGAGTCATAAGCTCGCGTTGATTACGTCCCTGCCCTTTGTACACACCGCCCGTCGCTATTACCGATTGAATGATTTAGTGAGGTCTTCGGACCGACACGCGGCGGCCTCGCGGCCGACGGCGTTGTTGGAAAGTTGATCAAACTAGGTCATTTAGAGGAAGTAAAAGTCGTAACAAGGTTTCCGTAGGGGAACCTGCGGAAGGATCATTAACGTATTCGGGACGATCGGCTCGCCGATGCGCCGGAAGAGAAAAGATCTTCGACAACCAAAACTGTTAACGCAACAGCACGACGACCGCGAGACGGGCGCGCGAGCGCCCGACCGCACATCCGACGCAAATGGCGGCCGCAGTGGCGTCGGGACGATACCGCGGCGGCCGGACGTGCGCGCGCAACGCGCCGAACGACCGGCCGTCCGTCCCGACCGACCGGCGCCGCCGCAAGACCGACCGGCGTCGAGGGCCCGCGCGGCTCTCGACGTCGGGGACGGGTCGACGACGACCGCGGCGCGGCGTCGCGCTTCCTCGGAAGCGCGCGTCGCCGCCGCACCCGACAGGTTTCGCATTCGCGAAGACGCAGTTCTCTCGTCGAGAGAACGAAGGAAGGAAGGAAAGAAAGAAAATACTACCCTGGACGGTGGATCACTCGGCTCGCGGGTCGATGAAGAACGCAGCTAACTGCGCGTCATAGTGTGAACTGCAGGACACATCCGAACATCGACATTTCGAACGCACATTGCGGTCCTCGGATAAACGTCCGGGACCACTCCTGTCTGAGGGCCGTGCGATGCTCGCGGGCGACCACGCTGTGCCCCCTCCGCGGGGCCGGACCTTTCGGCCTCGGCCGGGCGCGGCCGTAAACGGGCCGCGCTCGGGCGTCCGAACGAATTTCGCGCAAGCCGCGGGCCTCCCGCGCCGTGTCGGGTGTCTCGCGCGTCGGCGTCCAGGCCGTCGCTGATTTCGATTCTGATTCGACGGCGCGCCGAAGACGACCGCTCGACGCGCGCTGACGCTGAAGCCCGATCGCCGGGAGACCGCGGCGAGGTATAACCAATCTTCGGCCTCAGATCAGGAAGGATTACCCGCCGAATTTAAGCATATTAGTAAGCGGAGGAAAAGAAACTAACTAGGATTTCCTCAGTAGCGGCGAGCGAACAGGAAAGAGCCCAGCGCCGAATCCCGCGGCTTTCTCGGCCGCCGGGAGATGTGGCGTTCGGGAGGGTCCGCTTTCTTTTCGCCGTTCGCTTCGTCCAAGTTCGTCTTGAACGGGGCCGTTTACCCGCAGAGGGTGCCAGGCCCGTAGCGACAGGCGGCGGCGTTGAGAGGACTTCCTCCCCAGAGTCGGGTTGCTTGAGAGTGCAGCCCAAAGCGGGTGGTAAACTCCATCTAAGGCTAAATATGACCGCGAGACCGATAGCGAACAAGTACCGTGAGGGAAAGTTGAAAAGAACTTTGAAGAGAGAGTTCAAGAGTACGTGAAACCGTTCAGGGGTAAACCTGTGAAACTCGAATGAACGAACGGAGAGATTCATCGTTACCTCGCGGGGCGCGGGCGCGCGGCAGACGGCGGCGGCTTCGGCCGCGGTCGCTGCTCGCGTCCGTCGATAGACGCCCCCTTGGCGGCGTGCACTTCTCTCTCAGTAAGGCATCGCGACCCGCCGGGCGTCCGTCTGAGCGCCGGGAGGCAGCCCGCGCCGTCTGACGGCGGTGCGGACCCCCGGTCGCCGGCGGGCGGCCCGACGGTAGTGAAACGAGAAGCGCGCACTCGCCCCGCGCGAGTCCGGCCCGCCGCGAGGCGTCCGCGTCGAGGTTCCCGCCCGAGTGCGGTTTCCGCTTCGCGCGGCGTCTGCCGGCGGCGTGCGTCTCGGACCGTGCGCGTCTCTGTCTGCGATGATTTTGTTTCGGGCACTCACAGGACCCGTCTTGAAACACGGACCAAGGAGTCTAGCATGTGCGCGAGTCATTGGGATCTCGCTAAACCCACAGGCGCAATGAAAGTGAAGGTCGCGCCTCGCGCCGGCTTCGGGACGATGGAGAGCGGCGTCGCCGTTCTCTCGCACTCCCGGGGCGTCTTGTCCCCAATCCGCGGGACTGGGCGCACCGATAGCGTAAATGCTGGGACCCGAAAGATGGTGAACTATGCCTGGTCAGGTTGAAGTCAGGGGAAACTCTGATGGAGGACCGTAGCGATTCTGACGTGCAAA
>JAHKQU010000029.1:13105000-13107500 GCA_020383195.1 Neomicropteryx cornuta | reverse complement strand
ATTTATGATGAAGGTGATATAAATATACATATATATGTGTATATATATATATATGTATGTATATATATATGTATATTTATATCACCTTCATCACATATGTACACATTGTATATATATGTACACATATGTGCACATATGTACACATATGTATGCACACACACACACACACACACACACACACACACATATGTATGTATATGTACACATATGTATGTATATATATATATATATAGTAAAATTGTATATTGTATTATTATATATATATATATGTATAGTATGTATGCATGTAGGTATGTATGTATGTATGTATGTATGTATGTATTTTCTATATTTTTTATGGATGTGTGTGCGTGTGTGTGTGTCTATGTTTCTATGTATGAGGCGTATTGCTTGAATACCGTACTTAGATGATTCCCCGCGTTATTATAACAGGCGTTTGCCGTAAGTGTACAATATCTGTCTGACGTAAGTCTGACGGTATTGACATTTGGAAAACTGGAATGCTTTTTTTTTTTTTTTTTCAGATTGATTTTTTTTTTAAAACAATATATTAATTTTACAAACAATATATTAATAGAAAATTCATACGGCGCATTGGGCGCGTCGGTCTCTGCGATAGCGGCACGTTCGATGTGGCCGAACTCGGCAACGTCATGCGGGGGTCGGACGCGTCGTGACGCGGCGCGTTCGATTCCCGCGAATGGTCGGCCGGTCGGTCCCCGCTCGCTCTCTCGGAGCGAAGCGGGGGGGCCGGCCGGTCGGTCTCCGCTCGCTCTCGGAGCGAAGCGACACAGCGCGTCGCTCGCAAACTGGGGGCTCTCGCCGGCCAGTTCGTTTGCGTCCGATGCCCTCCGAGTGGTTTTGTTGAGGGCGTTTTGAAATGCGCCGCTCTCTCTCGCTCCGCGCTCGTCGCCGACGAACGATCTGCGATCGACGATTCAATCGTACGCTTCGCAGAGTGCGGAGTGAGTTCTCCTGTGAAAGGCGAATCGAAGCGCGCGGGAAGGCCGCCGCCGAGCTGTGCCGTTTCCGTCGCGCGGACGAATGAAGGAACGACGAAGGCGAAGACGAGAAGAGGAGGAGAGGGCTCTCTCCCCTCGTCTCGTCTCTCGTCGGGGAGATATCGAGGCTCCGTCCGGGTGACGCCGGACGCGAGGCCGCGCCCGTCTTCCGTTCGAGAACGAAAAAAACGGGTGTTGTCTATCGACGATAGTTAGCACTCTGGTTGATCCTGCCAGCAGTTATATGCTTGTCTCAAAGACTAAGCCATGCATGTCTCAGTGCAAGCCGTATTACGGCCAAACCGCGAATGGCTCAAAACACCAGACTTAGTTCCTTAGATCTTACACGGTTACTTGGATAACTGTGGTAATTCTAGAGCTAATACATGCAATCTGAGCTCTGACTTCGGAAAGAGTGCTTTTATTAGATCAAAACCAATCGGCCGCGGTTCGCCGCGCGCCGTTTCCACCGATGAATCTGAATAACTTTGCAGATCGCACGGTCTCGCACCGGCGACGTATCTTTCAAATGTCTGCCTTATCAACTTTCGATGGTAGTTTCTACGACTACCATGGTTGTCACGGGTAACGGGGGATTAGGGTTCGATTCCGGAGAGGGAGCCTGAGACACGGCTACCACATCCAAGGAAGGCAGCAGGCGCGCAAATTACCCACTCCCGGCACGGGGAGGTAGTGACGAAAAATAACGGTACGGGACTCTTATGAGGCCTCGTAATCGGAATGAGTACACTTTAAATATTTTAACGAGGAACAATTGGAGGGCAAGTCTGGTGCCAGCAGCCGCGGTAATTCCAGCTCCAATAGCATATTCTAGAATTGTTGCGGTTAAAAAGCTCGTAGTTGCATTTGTGTGCCGCACTGCCGGTCCATCGTTCACGCGGTGCGACTGGTAGACTTGCGGGGCATATCGCCGGTGAGCCCTCCGGTAAAACGGGGGGCTCAACTGAAAATCCTGTCGCGGTGCTCTTCGCTGAGTGTCGAGATGGGCCGGCAATTTTACTTTGAACGAATTAGAGTGCTCAAAGCGGGCTATCGTTTGGATAAAGGTGCATGGAATAATGGAATATGATCATGGTTTTATTTTGTTGGTTTTAGAGACCAGGATAATGATTAATGGAAGCAACTGGGGGCATTCGTATTGCGACGTTAGAGGTGAAATTCTTGGATCGTCGCAAGACGGACCACTGCGAAAGCATTTGCCAAAGGTGTTTTCATCAATCAAGAACGAAAGTTAGAGGTTCGAAGGCGATTAGATACCGCCCTAGTTCTAACCATAAATGATGCCAGCCAGCGATCCGCCGACGTTAACTCTAATGGCTCGGCGGGCAGCTTACGGGAAACCAAAGCTTTTGGGCTCCGGGGGGAGTATGGTTGCAAAACTGAAACTTAAAGGAATTGACGGAAGGGCACCACCAGGAGTGGAGCCTGCGGCTTAATTTGACTCAACACGGGAAAACTCACCAGGCCCGGACACCGGA
>JAHKQU010000029.1:13095000-13097500 GCA_020383195.1 Neomicropteryx cornuta | reverse complement strand
ACTTGATGTTTGTGGTAGTTGTGAGTGCGTGCCATTTGTATGCATATATTAAAATAAAGTAATAAATAAAGTATGGTTTTAGTATGTATAAAAATAATTTATGATGAAGGTGATATAAATATACATATATATGTGTATATATATATATATGTATGTATATATATATGTATATTTATATCACCTTCATCACATATGTACACATTGTATATATATGTACACATATGTGCACATATGTACACATATGTATGCACACACACACACACACACACACACACACACATATGTATGTATATGTACACATATGTATGTATATATATATATATATAGTAAAATTGTATATTGTATTATTATATATATATATATGTATAGTATGTATGCATGTAGGTATGTATGTATGTATGTATGTATGTATGTATTTTCTATATTTTTTATGGATGTGTGTGCGTGTGTGTGTGTCTATGTTTCTATGTATGAGGCGTATTGCTTGAATACCGTACTTAGATGATTCCCCGCGTTATTATAACAGGCGTTTGCCGTAAGTGTACAATATCTGTCTGACGTAAGTCTGACGGTATTGACATTTGGAAAACTGGAATGCTTTTTTTTTTTTTTTTTCAGATTGATTTTTTTTTTAAAACAATATATTAATTTTACAAACAATATATTAATAGAAAATTCATACGGCGCATTGGGCGCGTCGGTCTCTGCGATAGCGGCACGTTCGATGTGGCCGAACTCGGCAACGTCATGCGGGGGTCGGACGCGTCGTGACGCGGCGCGTTCGATTCCCGCGAATGGTCGGCCGGTCGGTCCCCGCTCGCTCTCTCGGAGCGAAGCGGGGGGGCCGGCCGGTCGGTCTCCGCTCGCTCTCGGAGCGAAGCGACACAGCGCGTCGCTCGCAAACTGGGGGCTCTCGCCGGCCAGTTCGTTTGCGTCCGATGCCCTCCGAGTGGTTTTGTTGAGGGCGTTTTGAAATGCGCCGCTCTCTCTCGCTCCGCGCTCGTCGCCGACGAACGATCTGCGATCGACGATTCAATCGTACGCTTCGCAGAGTGCGGAGTGAGTTCTCCTGTGAAAGGCGAATCGAAGCGCGCGGGAAGGCCGCCGCCGAGCTGTGCCGTTTCCGTCGCGCGGACGAATGAAGGAACGACGAAGGCGAAGACGAGAAGAGGAGGAGAGGGCTCTCTCCCCTCGTCTCGTCTCTCGTCGGGGAGATATCGAGGCTCCGTCCGGGTGACGCCGGACGCGAGGCCGCGCCCGTCTTCCGTTCGAGAACGAAAAAAACGGGTGTTGTCTATCGACGATAGTTAGCACTCTGGTTGATCCTGCCAGCAGTTATATGCTTGTCTCAAAGACTAAGCCATGCATGTCTCAGTGCAAGCCGTATTACGGCCAAACCGCGAATGGCTCAAAACACCAGACTTAGTTCCTTAGATCTTACACGGTTACTTGGATAACTGTGGTAATTCTAGAGCTAATACATGCAATCTGAGCTCTGACTTCGGAAAGAGTGCTTTTATTAGATCAAAACCAATCGGCCGCGGTTCGCCGCGCGCCGTTTCCACCGATGAATCTGAATAACTTTGCAGATCGCACGGTCTCGCACCGGCGACGTATCTTTCAAATGTCTGCCTTATCAACTTTCGATGGTAGTTTCTACGACTACCATGGTTGTCACGGGTAACGGGGGATTAGGGTTCGATTCCGGAGAGGGAGCCTGAGACACGGCTACCACATCCAAGGAAGGCAGCAGGCGCGCAAATTACCCACTCCCGGCACGGGGAGGTAGTGACGAAAAATAACGGTACGGGACTCTTATGAGGCCTCGTAATCGGAATGAGTACACTTTAAATATTTTAACGAGGAACAATTGGAGGGCAAGTCTGGTGCCAGCAGCCGCGGTAATTCCAGCTCCAATAGCATATTCTAGAATTGTTGCGGTTAAAAAGCTCGTAGTTGCATTTGTGTGCCGCACTGCCGGTCCATCGTTCACGCGGTGCGACTGGTAGACTTGCGGGGCATATCGCCGGTGAGCCCTCCGGTAAAACGGGGGGCTCAACTGAAAATCCTGTCGCGGTGCTCTTCGCTGAGTGTCGAGATGGGCCGGCAATTTTACTTTGAACGAATTAGAGTGCTCAAAGCGGGCTATCGTTTGGATAAAGGTGCATGGAATAATGGAATATGATCATGGTTTTATTTTGTTGGTTTTAGAGACCAGGATAATGATTAATGGAAGCAACTGGGGGCATTCGTATTGCGACGTTAGAGGTGAAATTCTTGGATCGTCGCAAGACGGACCACTGCGAAAGCATTTGCCAAAGGTGTTTTCATCAATCAAGAACGAAAGTTAGAGGTTCGAAGGCGATTAGATACCGCCCTAGTTCTAACCATAAATGATGCCAGCCAGCGATCCGCCGACGTTAACTCTAATGGCTCGGCGGGCAGCTTACGGGAAACCAAAGCTTTTGGGCTCCGGGGGGAGTATGGTTGCAAAACTGAA
>JAHKQU010000029.1:13085000-13087500 GCA_020383195.1 Neomicropteryx cornuta | reverse complement strand
ATGGATTTCGGTCATTTTACATGTTGAGATTAGCATAAAAATTTGAACACTGTTCTTAAAATACATATAGATTATTAATACTATCATATACGTATACTTGATGTTTGTGGTAGTTGTGAGTGCGTGCCATTTGTATGCATATATTAAAATAAAGTAATAAATAAAGTATGGTTTTAGTATGTATAAAAATAATTTATGATGAAGGTGATATAAATATACATATATATGTGTATATATATATATATGTATGTATATATATATGTATATTTATATCACCTTCATCACATATGTACACATTGTATATATATGTACACATATGTGCACATATGTACACATATGTATGCACACACACACACACACACACACACACACACACATATGTATGTATATGTACACATATGTATGTATATATATATATATATAGTAAAATTGTATATTGTATTATTATATATATATATATGTATAGTATGTATGCATGTAGGTATGTATGTATGTATGTATGTATGTATGTATTTTCTATATTTTTTATGGATGTGTGTGCGTGTGTGTGTGTCTATGTTTCTATGTATGAGGCGTATTGCTTGAATACCGTACTTAGATGATTCCCCGCGTTATTATAACAGGCGTTTGCCGTAAGTGTACAATATCTGTCTGACGTAAGTCTGACGGTATTGACATTTGGAAAACTGGAATGCTTTTTTTTTTTTTTTTTCAGATTGATTTTTTTTTTAAAACAATATATTAATTTTACAAACAATATATTAATAGAAAATTCATACGGCGCATTGGGCGCGTCGGTCTCTGCGATAGCGGCACGTTCGATGTGGCCGAACTCGGCAACGTCATGCGGGGGTCGGACGCGTCGTGACGCGGCGCGTTCGATTCCCGCGAATGGTCGGCCGGTCGGTCCCCGCTCGCTCTCTCGGAGCGAAGCGGGGGGGCCGGCCGGTCGGTCTCCGCTCGCTCTCGGAGCGAAGCGACACAGCGCGTCGCTCGCAAACTGGGGGCTCTCGCCGGCCAGTTCGTTTGCGTCCGATGCCCTCCGAGTGGTTTTGTTGAGGGCGTTTTGAAATGCGCCGCTCTCTCTCGCTCCGCGCTCGTCGCCGACGAACGATCTGCGATCGACGATTCAATCGTACGCTTCGCAGAGTGCGGAGTGAGTTCTCCTGTGAAAGGCGAATCGAAGCGCGCGGGAAGGCCGCCGCCGAGCTGTGCCGTTTCCGTCGCGCGGACGAATGAAGGAACGACGAAGGCGAAGACGAGAAGAGGAGGAGAGGGCTCTCTCCCCTCGTCTCGTCTCTCGTCGGGGAGATATCGAGGCTCCGTCCGGGTGACGCCGGACGCGAGGCCGCGCCCGTCTTCCGTTCGAGAACGAAAAAAACGGGTGTTGTCTATCGACGATAGTTAGCACTCTGGTTGATCCTGCCAGCAGTTATATGCTTGTCTCAAAGACTAAGCCATGCATGTCTCAGTGCAAGCCGTATTACGGCCAAACCGCGAATGGCTCAAAACACCAGACTTAGTTCCTTAGATCTTACACGGTTACTTGGATAACTGTGGTAATTCTAGAGCTAATACATGCAATCTGAGCTCTGACTTCGGAAAGAGTGCTTTTATTAGATCAAAACCAATCGGCCGCGGTTCGCCGCGCGCCGTTTCCACCGATGAATCTGAATAACTTTGCAGATCGCACGGTCTCGCACCGGCGACGTATCTTTCAAATGTCTGCCTTATCAACTTTCGATGGTAGTTTCTACGACTACCATGGTTGTCACGGGTAACGGGGGATTAGGGTTCGATTCCGGAGAGGGAGCCTGAGACACGGCTACCACATCCAAGGAAGGCAGCAGGCGCGCAAATTACCCACTCCCGGCACGGGGAGGTAGTGACGAAAAATAACGGTACGGGACTCTTATGAGGCCTCGTAATCGGAATGAGTACACTTTAAATATTTTAACGAGGAACAATTGGAGGGCAAGTCTGGTGCCAGCAGCCGCGGTAATTCCAGCTCCAATAGCATATTCTAGAATTGTTGCGGTTAAAAAGCTCGTAGTTGCATTTGTGTGCCGCACTGCCGGTCCATCGTTCACGCGGTGCGACTGGTAGACTTGCGGGGCATATCGCCGGTGAGCCCTCCGGTAAAACGGGGGGCTCAACTGAAAATCCTGTCGCGGTGCTCTTCGCTGAGTGTCGAGATGGGCCGGCAATTTTACTTTGAACGAATTAGAGTGCTCAAAGCGGGCTATCGTTTGGATAAAGGTGCATGGAATAATGGAATATGATCATGGTTTTATTTTGTTGGTTTTAGAGACCAGGATAATGATTAATGGAAGCAACTGGGGGCATTCGTATTGCGACGTTAGAGGTGAAATTCTTGGATCGTCGCAAGACGGACCACTGCGAAAGCATTTGCCAAAGGTGTTTTCATCAATCAAGAACGAAAGTTAGAGGTTCGAAGGCGATTAGATACCGCCCTAGTTCTAACCATAAATGATGCCAG
>JAHKQU010000029.1:13075000-13077500 GCA_020383195.1 Neomicropteryx cornuta | reverse complement strand
TGATAATTTCGAGATTGGTCTATAGTCTTCTTTACGTCCCCTTTATCGCCGTTTATAATTACAAACAAAGCGTATTACTAGTATATAAGACCATTTATGGATTTCGGTCATTTTACATGTTGAGATTAGCATAAAAATTTGAACACTGTTCTTAAAATACATATAGATTATTAATACTATCATATACGTATACTTGATGTTTGTGGTAGTTGTGAGTGCGTGCCATTTGTATGCATATATTAAAATAAAGTAATAAATAAAGTATGGTTTTAGTATGTATAAAAATAATTTATGATGAAGGTGATATAAATATACATATATATGTGTATATATATATATATGTATGTATATATATATGTATATTTATATCACCTTCATCACATATGTACACATTGTATATATATGTACACATATGTGCACATATGTACACATATGTATGCACACACACACACACACACACACACACACACATATGTATGTATATGTACACATATGTATGTATATATATATATATATAGTAAAATTGTATATTGTATTATTATATATATATATATGTATAGTATGTATGCATGTAGGTATGTATGTATGTATGTATGTATGTATGTATTTTCTATATTTTTTATGGATGTGTGTGCGTGTGTGTGTGTCTATGTTTCTATGTATGAGGCGTATTGCTTGAATACCGTACTTAGATGATTCCCCGCGTTATTATAACAGGCGTTTGCCGTAAGTGTACAATATCTGTCTGACGTAAGTCTGACGGTATTGACATTTGGAAAACTGGAATGCTTTTTTTTTTTTTTTTTCAGATTGATTTTTTTTTTAAAACAATATATTAATTTTACAAACAATATATTAATAGAAAATTCATACGGCGCATTGGGCGCGTCGGTCTCTGCGATAGCGGCACGTTCGATGTGGCCGAACTCGGCAACGTCATGCGGGGGTCGGACGCGTCGTGACGCGGCGCGTTCGATTCCCGCGAATGGTCGGCCGGTCGGTCCCCGCTCGCTCTCTCGGAGCGAAGCGGGGGGGCCGGCCGGTCGGTCTCCGCTCGCTCTCGGAGCGAAGCGACACAGCGCGTCGCTCGCAAACTGGGGGCTCTCGCCGGCCAGTTCGTTTGCGTCCGATGCCCTCCGAGTGGTTTTGTTGAGGGCGTTTTGAAATGCGCCGCTCTCTCTCGCTCCGCGCTCGTCGCCGACGAACGATCTGCGATCGACGATTCAATCGTACGCTTCGCAGAGTGCGGAGTGAGTTCTCCTGTGAAAGGCGAATCGAAGCGCGCGGGAAGGCCGCCGCCGAGCTGTGCCGTTTCCGTCGCGCGGACGAATGAAGGAACGACGAAGGCGAAGACGAGAAGAGGAGGAGAGGGCTCTCTCCCCTCGTCTCGTCTCTCGTCGGGGAGATATCGAGGCTCCGTCCGGGTGACGCCGGACGCGAGGCCGCGCCCGTCTTCCGTTCGAGAACGAAAAAAACGGGTGTTGTCTATCGACGATAGTTAGCACTCTGGTTGATCCTGCCAGCAGTTATATGCTTGTCTCAAAGACTAAGCCATGCATGTCTCAGTGCAAGCCGTATTACGGCCAAACCGCGAATGGCTCAAAACACCAGACTTAGTTCCTTAGATCTTACACGGTTACTTGGATAACTGTGGTAATTCTAGAGCTAATACATGCAATCTGAGCTCTGACTTCGGAAAGAGTGCTTTTATTAGATCAAAACCAATCGGCCGCGGTTCGCCGCGCGCCGTTTCCACCGATGAATCTGAATAACTTTGCAGATCGCACGGTCTCGCACCGGCGACGTATCTTTCAAATGTCTGCCTTATCAACTTTCGATGGTAGTTTCTACGACTACCATGGTTGTCACGGGTAACGGGGGATTAGGGTTCGATTCCGGAGAGGGAGCCTGAGACACGGCTACCACATCCAAGGAAGGCAGCAGGCGCGCAAATTACCCACTCCCGGCACGGGGAGGTAGTGACGAAAAATAACGGTACGGGACTCTTATGAGGCCTCGTAATCGGAATGAGTACACTTTAAATATTTTAACGAGGAACAATTGGAGGGCAAGTCTGGTGCCAGCAGCCGCGGTAATTCCAGCTCCAATAGCATATTCTAGAATTGTTGCGGTTAAAAAGCTCGTAGTTGCATTTGTGTGCCGCACTGCCGGTCCATCGTTCACGCGGTGCGACTGGTAGACTTGCGGGGCATATCGCCGGTGAGCCCTCCGGTAAAACGGGGGGCTCAACTGAAAATCCTGTCGCGGTGCTCTTCGCTGAGTGTCGAGATGGGCCGGCAATTTTACTTTGAACGAATTAGAGTGCTCAAAGCGGGCTATCGTTTGGATAAAGGTGCATGGAATAATGGAATATGATCATGGTTTTATTTTGTTGGTTTTAGAGACCAGGATAATGATTAATGGAAGCAACTGGGGGCATTCGTATTGCGACGTTAGAGGTGAAATTCTTGGATCGTCGCAAGACGGACCACTGCGAAAG
>JAHKQU010000029.1:13065000-13067500 GCA_020383195.1 Neomicropteryx cornuta | reverse complement strand
AATAAGTGCAGTCAAAAACGTTGTTAATTATCTTATACAAGAACGTCGCACCGGCGACATCCCTACGATAAGACAGGAATACCTTCGCAAAAATTGATAATTTCGAGATTGGTCTATAGTCTTCTTTACGTCCCCTTTATCGCCGTTTATAATTACAAACAAAGCGTATTACTAGTATATAAGACCATTTATGGATTTCGGTCATTTTACATGTTGAGATTAGCATAAAAATTTGAACACTGTTCTTAAAATACATATAGATTATTAATACTATCATATACGTATACTTGATGTTTGTGGTAGTTGTGAGTGCGTGCCATTTGTATGCATATATTAAAATAAAGTAATAAATAAAGTATGGTTTTAGTATGTATAAAAATAATTTATGATGAAGGTGATATAAATATACATATATATGTGTATATATATATATATGTATGTATATATATATGTATATTTATATCACCTTCATCACATATGTACACATTGTATATATATGTACACATATGTGCACATATGTACACATATGTATGCACACACACACACACACACACACACACACATATGTATGTATATGTACACATATGTATGTATATATATATATATATAGTAAAATTGTATATTGTATTATTATATATATATATATGTATAGTATGTATGCATGTAGGTATGTATGTATGTATGTATGTATGTATGTATTTTCTATATTTTTTATGGATGTGTGTGCGTGTGTGTGTGTCTATGTTTCTATGTATGAGGCGTATTGCTTGAATACCGTACTTAGATGATTCCCCGCGTTATTATAACAGGCGTTTGCCGTAAGTGTACAATATCTGTCTGACGTAAGTCTGACGGTATTGACATTTGGAAAACTGGAATGCTTTTTTTTTTTTTTTTTCAGATTGATTTTTTTTTTAAAACAATATATTAATTTTACAAACAATATATTAATAGAAAATTCATACGGCGCATTGGGCGCGTCGGTCTCTGCGATAGCGGCACGTTCGATGTGGCCGAACTCGGCAACGTCATGCGGGGGTCGGACGCGTCGTGACGCGGCGCGTTCGATTCCCGCGAATGGTCGGCCGGTCGGTCCCCGCTCGCTCTCTCGGAGCGAAGCGGGGGGGCCGGCCGGTCGGTCTCCGCTCGCTCTCGGAGCGAAGCGACACAGCGCGTCGCTCGCAAACTGGGGGCTCTCGCCGGCCAGTTCGTTTGCGTCCGATGCCCTCCGAGTGGTTTTGTTGAGGGCGTTTTGAAATGCGCCGCTCTCTCTCGCTCCGCGCTCGTCGCCGACGAACGATCTGCGATCGACGATTCAATCGTACGCTTCGCAGAGTGCGGAGTGAGTTCTCCTGTGAAAGGCGAATCGAAGCGCGCGGGAAGGCCGCCGCCGAGCTGTGCCGTTTCCGTCGCGCGGACGAATGAAGGAACGACGAAGGCGAAGACGAGAAGAGGAGGAGAGGGCTCTCTCCCCTCGTCTCGTCTCTCGTCGGGGAGATATCGAGGCTCCGTCCGGGTGACGCCGGACGCGAGGCCGCGCCCGTCTTCCGTTCGAGAACGAAAAAAACGGGTGTTGTCTATCGACGATAGTTAGCACTCTGGTTGATCCTGCCAGCAGTTATATGCTTGTCTCAAAGACTAAGCCATGCATGTCTCAGTGCAAGCCGTATTACGGCCAAACCGCGAATGGCTCAAAACACCAGACTTAGTTCCTTAGATCTTACACGGTTACTTGGATAACTGTGGTAATTCTAGAGCTAATACATGCAATCTGAGCTCTGACTTCGGAAAGAGTGCTTTTATTAGATCAAAACCAATCGGCCGCGGTTCGCCGCGCGCCGTTTCCACCGATGAATCTGAATAACTTTGCAGATCGCACGGTCTCGCACCGGCGACGTATCTTTCAAATGTCTGCCTTATCAACTTTCGATGGTAGTTTCTACGACTACCATGGTTGTCACGGGTAACGGGGGATTAGGGTTCGATTCCGGAGAGGGAGCCTGAGACACGGCTACCACATCCAAGGAAGGCAGCAGGCGCGCAAATTACCCACTCCCGGCACGGGGAGGTAGTGACGAAAAATAACGGTACGGGACTCTTATGAGGCCTCGTAATCGGAATGAGTACACTTTAAATATTTTAACGAGGAACAATTGGAGGGCAAGTCTGGTGCCAGCAGCCGCGGTAATTCCAGCTCCAATAGCATATTCTAGAATTGTTGCGGTTAAAAAGCTCGTAGTTGCATTTGTGTGCCGCACTGCCGGTCCATCGTTCACGCGGTGCGACTGGTAGACTTGCGGGGCATATCGCCGGTGAGCCCTCCGGTAAAACGGGGGGCTCAACTGAAAATCCTGTCGCGGTGCTCTTCGCTGAGTGTCGAGATGGGCCGGCAATTTTACTTTGAACGAATTAGAGTGCTCAAAGCGGGCTATCGTTTGGATAAAGGTGCATGGAATAATGGAATATGATCATGGTTTTATTTTGTTGGTTTTAGAGACCA
>JAHKQU010000029.1:13055000-13057500 GCA_020383195.1 Neomicropteryx cornuta | reverse complement strand
AATATCATGCTATCCGGCACTTTACATAACTTTAAATAACTTGTAATTCCTAGTGTTCCTGGCTGGAATGTTAAAGGTAATTTTTCTTAACAAATAAGTGCAGTCAAAAACGTTGTTAATTATCTTATACAAGAACGTCGCACCGGCGACATCCCTACGATAAGACAGGAATACCTTCGCAAAAATTGATAATTTCGAGATTGGTCTATAGTCTTCTTTACGTCCCCTTTATCGCCGTTTATAATTACAAACAAAGCGTATTACTAGTATATAAGACCATTTATGGATTTCGGTCATTTTACATGTTGAGATTAGCATAAAAATTTGAACACTGTTCTTAAAATACATATAGATTATTAATACTATCATATACGTATACTTGATGTTTGTGGTAGTTGTGAGTGCGTGCCATTTGTATGCATATATTAAAATAAAGTAATAAATAAAGTATGGTTTTAGTATGTATAAAAATAATTTATGATGAAGGTGATATAAATATACATATATATGTGTATATATATATATATGTATGTATATATATATGTATATTTATATCACCTTCATCACATATGTACACATTGTATATATATGTACACATATGTGCACATATGTACACATATGTATGCACACACACACACACACACACACACACACATATGTATGTATATGTACACATATGTATGTATATATATATATATATAGTAAAATTGTATATTGTATTATTATATATATATATATGTATAGTATGTATGCATGTAGGTATGTATGTATGTATGTATGTATGTATGTATTTTCTATATTTTTTATGGATGTGTGTGCGTGTGTGTGTGTCTATGTTTCTATGTATGAGGCGTATTGCTTGAATACCGTACTTAGATGATTCCCCGCGTTATTATAACAGGCGTTTGCCGTAAGTGTACAATATCTGTCTGACGTAAGTCTGACGGTATTGACATTTGGAAAACTGGAATGCTTTTTTTTTTTTTTTTTCAGATTGATTTTTTTTTTAAAACAATATATTAATTTTACAAACAATATATTAATAGAAAATTCATACGGCGCATTGGGCGCGTCGGTCTCTGCGATAGCGGCACGTTCGATGTGGCCGAACTCGGCAACGTCATGCGGGGGTCGGACGCGTCGTGACGCGGCGCGTTCGATTCCCGCGAATGGTCGGCCGGTCGGTCCCCGCTCGCTCTCTCGGAGCGAAGCGGGGGGGCCGGCCGGTCGGTCTCCGCTCGCTCTCGGAGCGAAGCGACACAGCGCGTCGCTCGCAAACTGGGGGCTCTCGCCGGCCAGTTCGTTTGCGTCCGATGCCCTCCGAGTGGTTTTGTTGAGGGCGTTTTGAAATGCGCCGCTCTCTCTCGCTCCGCGCTCGTCGCCGACGAACGATCTGCGATCGACGATTCAATCGTACGCTTCGCAGAGTGCGGAGTGAGTTCTCCTGTGAAAGGCGAATCGAAGCGCGCGGGAAGGCCGCCGCCGAGCTGTGCCGTTTCCGTCGCGCGGACGAATGAAGGAACGACGAAGGCGAAGACGAGAAGAGGAGGAGAGGGCTCTCTCCCCTCGTCTCGTCTCTCGTCGGGGAGATATCGAGGCTCCGTCCGGGTGACGCCGGACGCGAGGCCGCGCCCGTCTTCCGTTCGAGAACGAAAAAAACGGGTGTTGTCTATCGACGATAGTTAGCACTCTGGTTGATCCTGCCAGCAGTTATATGCTTGTCTCAAAGACTAAGCCATGCATGTCTCAGTGCAAGCCGTATTACGGCCAAACCGCGAATGGCTCAAAACACCAGACTTAGTTCCTTAGATCTTACACGGTTACTTGGATAACTGTGGTAATTCTAGAGCTAATACATGCAATCTGAGCTCTGACTTCGGAAAGAGTGCTTTTATTAGATCAAAACCAATCGGCCGCGGTTCGCCGCGCGCCGTTTCCACCGATGAATCTGAATAACTTTGCAGATCGCACGGTCTCGCACCGGCGACGTATCTTTCAAATGTCTGCCTTATCAACTTTCGATGGTAGTTTCTACGACTACCATGGTTGTCACGGGTAACGGGGGATTAGGGTTCGATTCCGGAGAGGGAGCCTGAGACACGGCTACCACATCCAAGGAAGGCAGCAGGCGCGCAAATTACCCACTCCCGGCACGGGGAGGTAGTGACGAAAAATAACGGTACGGGACTCTTATGAGGCCTCGTAATCGGAATGAGTACACTTTAAATATTTTAACGAGGAACAATTGGAGGGCAAGTCTGGTGCCAGCAGCCGCGGTAATTCCAGCTCCAATAGCATATTCTAGAATTGTTGCGGTTAAAAAGCTCGTAGTTGCATTTGTGTGCCGCACTGCCGGTCCATCGTTCACGCGGTGCGACTGGTAGACTTGCGGGGCATATCGCCGGTGAGCCCTCCGGTAAAACGGGGGGCTCAACTGAAAATCCTGTCGCGGTGCTCTTCGCTGAGTGTCGAGATGGGCCGGCAATTTTACTTTGAACGA
>JAHKQU010000029.1:13017500-13020000 GCA_020383195.1 Neomicropteryx cornuta | reverse complement strand
GAGCGCGGAAGAGTCTGGGCGCGAGCCCGCTTGGAGCCTCCGTCGGTGCAGATCTTGGTGGTAGTAGCAAATACTCCAGCGAGGCCCTGGAGGACTGAAGTGGAGAAGGGTTTCGCGTGAACAGCAGTTGCTCGCGAGTCAGTCGATCCTAAGCTCTAGGAGAAATCTGATGTCGATGTTGCGTGTTTTTTTTATTAATGATAAATTTGAATAACGCACGTTGAGCGAAAGGGAATCCGGTCAATATTCCGGAACCCGGCAGCGGTACCGATTCAATATTCGTTCTCTCTTCCGAGCGTTCGTCGGGGCAACCCAAAATGGCCTGAAGACGCCGCCGGGGGGTCCGGGAAGAGTTGTCTTTTCTGCATGAGCGTTCGAGTTCCATGGAATCCTATAGAAGGGAGATATGGTTCGGAGCGCGAAGAGCACCGCAGTTGCAGCGGTGTCCGGATACTCTCTGCGGACCTTGAAAATTCAGGTGAGGGACACGTGGACAAATCGCGCCGGTTCGTACCCATATCCGCAGCAGGTCTCCAAGGTGAAGAGCCTCTAGTCGATAGAATAATGTAGGTAAGGGAAGTCGGCAAGTTGGATCCGTAACTTCGGGACAAGGATTGGCTCTGAGGGCCGGGGCGTGCCGGGCTAAGTTGGGAAACGGACACTGTCGCGGCGCGGCCTGGACTGTAGCCCTCGGGCGATGTTTGGGCTTGCGTCGCGGCACCCCCGTGGAGCTTCTTAGCCGCAAGACCGCGCCGCTCGGCAACGCGCGGCGCGGCTCTTTACGGCCGCCGCTCAACGGTCAGCTCAGAACTGGCACGGACAAGGGGAATCCGACTGTCTAATTAAAACAAAGCATTGTGATGGCCCTCGCGGGTGTTGACGCAATGTGATTTCTGCCCAGTGCTCTGAATGTCAACGTGAAGAAATTCAAGCAAGCGCGGGTAAACGGCGGGAGTAACTATGACTCTCTTAAGGTAGCCAAATGCCTCGTCATCTAATTAGTGACGCGCATGAATGGATTAACGAGATTCCCAATCTGTCCCTATCTGCGTGATAATCGCGGGTGACTTTAACGCTCACTCGCCGATTTGGCATAATCTCGGACCAGCTCATCGGCACCCTGAGAGGGGGGAGGCTGTCGAGGAGTTGATCGCAACCTACGGGCTGCATGTGGTCAACCTGCCTGGACAGGCTCCTACTTATCAGGGCCCGCTGGGGGCCTCCAGTGTGGACCTGACGCTCTGTACGCCGAACATAGCGAGAGAATTGAATGGATGGACGGTGCATGTGGATGGGAGTTCATCGGATCATCGGCTGATCACCTTCGAGGTGAGCCGGATCATAACCCCGTTGCCGAGGAATGAATGGCATTTTCGAACCAATTCCGTGGACTGGGAGAAATTTGAGGCGGACCTCACCGAGGGTCTGCGCGACTTTCCGGTTCCGTCCGTAAGCTGCTCGGAAAAGATGGGGAACTTCTTTAATCTCGCGGTTTCGCGGGCCTGCGAATCGGCCATAGGCAGGAAAAAGCCAGGGACCGGTTTTAGTACCCCTTGGTGGACGCCTGCCCTTACGGAACTTAGGCAAGTTTACCGTAGGGACTATAGGAGATACGGTGAAGTCAGGAATGGATCAGCGTCTCCGGAGCGGGTGGAGCAGCTCAGGGGCGCCCTCAGGCGCTCTCGAACTGATTACCATGCAGCTATACGTCGAGCTAAAACTGAATCCTGGAGATCCTGGGTCACCGAGGTAGGCAGGAGCAACCCTTGGAATGTCAAGAGCGTCATCGACAAGTGCGGTGCTAGTGGGGATCGTTTCCTCTCAAGCATCGTGTCAGGTGGGGGAGCTACTACCGACACTATCAGCACGTTAAGAACCCTTCTGGATGCTCTGGTTCCTTCGGACTCGTGCGTTCACGACACGCCCCATCATTTTCAACTTCGGTTGCTGTCAGGTGTTGAGTCCCCTATAGCCGACGTTGCTGATGTTACTGCTGAAGAGATAGACAGAATAGTGAAAGCCATGCCTTTGAAGAAGACTCCTGGGATGGACAATCTTACAGGCGCCATTATTAAACGTGTCTGGGAGTACGCAAGATGGGAAATGACAGTCCTGTTGCAGAAATGTGTCAGTGAGGGCCATTTCCCTGATTGTTGGAAGAGTGGCCTACTCCGAGTGATACCCAAAGGGAATGATAAACCGAGAAGTGATCCGAAGGCCTACAGACCCATCACGCTTCTACCAATCCTGGGAAAAGTTCTTGAGGGTCTTGTGGTCACGAGGTTAGATGCTTCTTTGACACCACCTAGCGACAGGCAGTTTGGATTTACCAGAGGGTTATCAACGGAGGACGCCATTCTCTTTGCGCAGAAATGGGCAAAGGATTATTCCGGAAGGTACGTGGTGGGAGTATTTTTGGACATCGCGGGGGCCTTTGACAATGCGTGGTGGCCAATGATACTATGTAAACTTCGCAATCGTCAGTGTCCGGCTAACCTTC
>JAHKQU010000029.1:13010000-13012500 GCA_020383195.1 Neomicropteryx cornuta | reverse complement strand
GAGATTGGTCTATAGTCTTCTTTACGTCCCCTTTATCGCCGTTTATAATTACAAACAAAGCGTATTACTAGTATATAAGACCATTTATGGATTTCGGTCATTTTACATGTTGAGATTAGCATAAAAATTTGAACACTGTTCTTAAAATACATATAGATTATTAATACTATCATATACGTATACTTGATGTTTGTGGTAGTTGTGAGTGCGTGCCATTTGTATGCATATATTAAAATAAAGTAATAAATAAAGTATGGTTTTAGTATGTATAAAAATAATTTATGATGAAGGTGATATAAATATACATATATATGTGTATATATATATATATGTATGTATATATATATGTATATTTATATCACCTTCATCACATATGTACACATTGTATATATATGTACACATATGTGCACATATGTACACATATGTATGCACACACACACACACACACACACACACACACACATATGTATGTATATGTACACATATGTATGTATATATATATATATATAGTAAAATTGTATATTGTATTATTATATATATATATATGTATAGTATGTATGCATGTAGGTATGTATGTATGTATGTATGTATGTATGTATTTTCTATATTTTTTATGGATGTGTGTGCGTGTGTGTGTGTCTATGTTTCTATGTATGAGGCGTATTGCTTGAATACCGTACTTAGATGATTCCCCGCGTTATTATAACAGGCGTTTGCCGTAAGTGTACAATATCTGTCTGACGTAAGTCTGACGGTATTGACATTTGGAAAACTGGAATGCTTTTTTTTTTTTTTTTTCAGATTGATTTTTTTTTTAAAACAATATATTAATTTTACAAACAATATATTAATAGAAAATTCATACGGCGCATTGGGCGCGTCGGTCTCTGCGATAGCGGCACGTTCGATGTGGCCGAACTCGGCAACGTCATGCGGGGGTCGGACGCGTCGTGACGCGGCGCGTTCGATTCCCGCGAATGGTCGGCCGGTCGGTCCCCGCTCGCTCTCTCGGAGCGAAGCGGGGGGGCCGGCCGGTCGGTCTCCGCTCGCTCTCGGAGCGAAGCGACACAGCGCGTCGCTCGCAAACTGGGGGCTCTCGCCGGCCAGTTCGTTTGCGTCCGATGCCCTCCGAGTGGTTTTGTTGAGGGCGTTTTGAAATGCGCCGCTCTCTCTCGCTCCGCGCTCGTCGCCGACGAACGATCTGCGATCGACGATTCAATCGTACGCTTCGCAGAGTGCGGAGTGAGTTCTCCTGTGAAAGGCGAATCGAAGCGCGCGGGAAGGCCGCCGCCGAGCTGTGCCGTTTCCGTCGCGCGGACGAATGAAGGAACGACGAAGGCGAAGACGAGAAGAGGAGGAGAGGGCTCTCTCCCCTCGTCTCGTCTCTCGTCGGGGAGATATCGAGGCTCCGTCCGGGTGACGCCGGACGCGAGGCCGCGCCCGTCTTCCGTTCGAGAACGAAAAAAACGGGTGTTGTCTATCGACGATAGTTAGCACTCTGGTTGATCCTGCCAGCAGTTATATGCTTGTCTCAAAGACTAAGCCATGCATGTCTCAGTGCAAGCCGTATTACGGCCAAACCGCGAATGGCTCAAAACACCAGACTTAGTTCCTTAGATCTTACACGGTTACTTGGATAACTGTGGTAATTCTAGAGCTAATACATGCAATCTGAGCTCTGACTTCGGAAAGAGTGCTTTTATTAGATCAAAACCAATCGGCCGCGGTTCGCCGCGCGCCGTTTCCACCGATGAATCTGAATAACTTTGCAGATCGCACGGTCTCGCACCGGCGACGTATCTTTCAAATGTCTGCCTTATCAACTTTCGATGGTAGTTTCTACGACTACCATGGTTGTCACGGGTAACGGGGGATTAGGGTTCGATTCCGGAGAGGGAGCCTGAGACACGGCTACCACATCCAAGGAAGGCAGCAGGCGCGCAAATTACCCACTCCCGGCACGGGGAGGTAGTGACGAAAAATAACGGTACGGGACTCTTATGAGGCCTCGTAATCGGAATGAGTACACTTTAAATATTTTAACGAGGAACAATTGGAGGGCAAGTCTGGTGCCAGCAGCCGCGGTAATTCCAGCTCCAATAGCATATTCTAGAATTGTTGCGGTTAAAAAGCTCGTAGTTGCATTTGTGTGCCGCACTGCCGGTCCATCGTTCACGCGGTGCGACTGGTAGACTTGCGGGGCATATCGCCGGTGAGCCCTCCGGTAAAACGGGGGGCTCAACTGAAAATCCTGTCGCGGTGCTCTTCGCTGAGTGTCGAGATGGGCCGGCAATTTTACTTTGAACGAATTAGAGTGCTCAAAGCGGGCTATCGTTTGGATAAAGGTGCATGGAATAATGGAATATGATCATGGTTTTATTTTGTTGGTTTTAGAGACCAGGATAATGATTAATGGAAGCAACTGGGGGCATTCGTATTGCGACGTTAGAGGTGAAATTCTTGGATCGTCGCAAGACGGACCACTGCGAAAGCATTTGCC
>JAHKQU010000029.1:12942500-13007500 GCA_020383195.1 Neomicropteryx cornuta | reverse complement strand
CCGCTTCGCGCGGCGTCTGCCGGCGGCGTGCGTCTCGGACCGTGCGCGTCTCTGTCTGCGATGATTTTGTTTCGGGCACTCACAGGACCCGTCTTGAAACACGGACCAAGGAGTCTAGCATGTGCGCGAGTCATTGGGATCTCGCTAAACCCACAGGCGCAATGAAAGTGAAGGTCGCGCCTCGCGCCGGCTTCGGGACGATGGAGAGCGGCGTCGCCGTTCTCTCGCACTCCCGGGGCGTCTTGTCCCCAATCCGCGGGACTGGGCGCACCGATAGCGTAAATGCTGGGACCCGAAAGATGGTGAACTATGCCTGGTCAGGTTGAAGTCAGGGGAAACTCTGATGGAGGACCGTAGCGATTCTGACGTGCAAATCGATCGTCTGAACTGGGTATAGGGGCGAAAGACTAATCGAACCATCTAGTAGCTGGTTCCATCCGAAGTTTCCCTCAGGATAGCTGGCGCTAGCGTACAAGCTAAGCAGTCTCATACGGTAAAGCGAATGATTAGAGGCCTTGGGGCCGAAACGGCCTCAACCTATTCTCAAACTTTAAATGGGTGAGAACACCGGCTTGCTCGAATTGTGAAGCCGGTGCTCAGATGATAGTGCCAAGTGGGCCAATTTTGGTAAGCAGAACTGGCGCTGTGGGATGAACCAAACGTCGAGTTAAGGCGCCTAACGGACGCTCATGGGACACCATAAAAGGCGTTGGTCGCTCAAGACAGCAGGACGGTGGCCATGGAAGTCGGAATCCGCTAAGGAGTGTGTAACAACTCACCTGTCGAAGCAACCAGCCCTGAAAATGGATGGCGCTGAAGCGTCACGCCTATACTCGACCGTCACAGGCACGCGAAGCGGGTCCACGCCTCGGCGTCCCCGCTATTAAGCCGTGACGAGTAGGATGAGCGCGGCGGAGAGCGCGGAAGAGTCTGGGCGCGAGCCCGCTTGGAGCCTCCGTCGGTGCAGATCTTGGTGGTAGTAGCAAATACTCCAGCGAGGCCCTGGAGGACTGAAGTGGAGAAGGGTTTCGCGTGAACAGCAGTTGCTCGCGAGTCAGTCGATCCTAAGCTCTAGGAGAAATCTGATGTCGATGTTGCGTGTTTTTTTTATTAATGATAAATTTGAATAACGCACGTTGAGCGAAAGGGAATCCGGTCAATATTCCGGAACCCGGCAGCGGTACCGATTCAATATTCGTTCTCTCTTCCGAGCGTTCGTCGGGGCAACCCAAAATGGCCTGAAGACGCCGCCGGGGGGTCCGGGAAGAGTTGTCTTTTCTGCATGAGCGTTCGAGTTCCATGGAATCCTATAGAAGGGAGATATGGTTCGGAGCGCGAAGAGCACCGCAGTTGCAGCGGTGTCCGGATACTCTCTGCGGACCTTGAAAATTCAGGTGAGGGACACGTGGACAAATCGCGCCGGTTCGTACCCATATCCGCAGCAGGTCTCCAAGGTGAAGAGCCTCTAGTCGATAGAATAATGTAGGTAAGGGAAGTCGGCAAGTTGGATCCGTAACTTCGGGACAAGGATTGGCTCTGAGGGCCGGGGCGTGCCGGGCTAAGTTGGGAAACGGACACTGTCGCGGCGCGGCCTGGACTGTAGCCCTCGGGCGATGTTTGGGCTTGCGTCGCGGCACCCCCGTGGAGCTTCTTAGCCGCAAGACCGCGCCGCTCGGCAACGCGCGGCGCGGCTCTTTACGGCCGCCGCTCAACGGTCAGCTCAGAACTGGCACGGACAAGGGGAATCCGACTGTCTAATTAAAACAAAGCATTGTGATGGCCCTCGCGGGTGTTGACGCAATGTGATTTCTGCCCAGTGCTCTGAATGTCAACGTGAAGAAATTCAAGCAAGCGCGGGTAAACGGCGGGAGTAACTATGACTCTCTTAAGGTAGCCAAATGCCTCGTCATCTAATTAGTGACGCGCATGAATGGATTAACGAGATTCCCAATCTAGATTCCGGGCCAGAGCCCGCGTCCGCAAAGGTTTGGCGGTCGTATACTACTCGATCTCTGTTGACCCCAGTGTTACTTCCATCAGGGACTGTTGCGCGAGCCTGAAGAGAGAGAGTCTACGCGTTTGGCAAGAGCGATGGGAAACGGGAGGTACCGGTCGTTTAACTTTCGCGTTTTTCCCATCGGTCGAGTTTCGGATGAAGTGCGATTTCCTCGCGTTTGATCACTATACCACCCAGCTTGTGGGGGGTCACGGCAGGCTCAGAGGAAAGCTTGCTGAATTTGGGCTGGCCGAGGACCCCCGGTGCCCTTGTGGGTACGGTGATCAAACGGCCGAGCACATTATTTGGTCGTGCGGGTTTTTAGACGACGAGCGAGGCGTCCTCTTGGACAGCCTCGGTGAGTGCTTTAACCCGGTTTGGTTTTCGGACTTCGTCCGGAACAAAGATAATTTCGCGGCGTTCAAGCGTTTCGTTCAGAGCTGGGTCGATAAATGGGAACGATTGGAAGGACCGGGCGTTCCCCTCGGGGAGCTCCCCGGACCCTCGAGTTTTCTGTAATTTTAGTTTTTCTATTACTTAGAGTGACGCGCGGTTACCTCGCCCGGAATCGCCCGTTGTTTGTTTCGTCTTCTTTTCCCTTTACGTGGGAACCGGTACCGCTACCCGGGCCTCTGCGAGCTGGTAGGAGTCCACGGAAGGTGAGTGTTGTGTTGTGTTGGACATGGACCGCATTAGTTAAGTCATAGTTTAAGTGCATGTTAGATATAAGTTTTTTTTAATGATCTGCTTATGTTTCAGATGTTCACCCGACACCGACGCCCCCTCCCTTTTCCTACCTTACCGTCCTATCTCTCTCTCGCCATGTAGAGTTTAAGTTAAATATTAAGTAGGCCTGTAAGTTTTCTTCTATCCATATGGCACGAGGGAGGGAGATAGGGACAGACTCGCGGGGGTCCTTTTGCTAGACCCGCCCGGGCGCGCCCTTCCGGAGCGTCTCGGGTAATTTTGAGACAATGCGTGAGAGGGTAGATATAGCGACCACAAGTCGCTGCAACTACCCGGGTCAGAGGTGGGTTTGTCTAGATTCCGGGCGCAACCGTTGCTCATTCCGGGCGCAACCGTTGCCGCGAACGGTCGTGTTTTGCGCTCCGCTCTGCGACGGAACATTCGTCGTGTTATTTCGTTTCGTTAATTTTTCGTGTTTTCGCCTACCCGCAATTACATACATCGGGAGTGAAAAGTTTCGGGATAGTCATCCCTGTTCATTCGTCGGGTCCCTGACCCCTTCCCCCCTGCTCTCCAGGGGGGTTCACGCGATTTGGACGCTTTCCGGGACGATTCGGGGCATAAAAGCCCTTAAACAGTGCAGTGCTAGGTGTCAAGTGCAACTTTTGTTGGATTGAACCCGGGTGATCCCTCGGGATATAGTGTGTACCAGGAGGGTGTCCTCTCGGGCTTCCCTCCCCTCACCCCTCAAGGGATTTCCCTGGACTTTGGCCCGATTGAGGGCTTGTTTTCAGGACTAAGACTGTTTAAGGAGGTAGGATTTTCATAGTTTAAAATTGTCGGCTACCGAGACGTGTGCCGCAATTTCGTTTTAATATTAAGCTTGCTGTGAGTTTATTCTCATCGAACAATTTCTTTGTCGGTGTCCAAGACTGTAGGTACTAGTGTGGTGCGTGTAGGAGGTAGTTTCGGATCCGAACATTTTCTGTCGGTCTCGGCCTCCTGCTGGACACGGAACGCTAGCGACTATTTTATTTTGTGTGTGCGCTGTGTTGGACAGGAGTTTCAAATTGTGACTTTTAAATCCCGGTGCGTTGTGTCCGATAGGAACATTTTAATATTGTTCTCAGTGTTGTGTGTTAGGGTAGACTTTGGATTTTGGACTGCGGGGGTTCCGCAAATCGTCGCCCCCCCTTTGGTGTGACGTCACTGGTCACCCCCCCACAATAGTGTCGGACCGGGTTACATCGAGCGTGCCCGCCCGTCGAAATCGCCGCCGGGCACGTTCGTTGCCGCTGTCGGCGCCTCTTATAGGGGCGTCGAGAAGAACTTTCTTGACGTTCGGCGTCGTCGATTTCGACTTCGGTCGGAATCGAAGAAATGGACCCAGAGAGAGCGAAGGCTCCGACGACCCCGCGAACGGATGCGAATCCGTTCGCTAGGTCGTCGGCGACTCCTAGGAGCCCTGTGTTGGCGGCTGCCAGCGCGCCTGTGTCGCCAAGCAAGAGTAAGAGAACGACCAAGAAAAAGCGTACCGCGAGCATGGAGTCGCCGCAGGCCAAGCTGGCCGACCTGGCGGCCACGTCCAGCTCGGACTCCTCGGAGTCCGAAGCTGAGGTGAACCACGGGGGCAACCCTGTGGCGCCACCGTTGACGCTGGTTGCCGGGCGACCGGCCCCGGCCCTTGGAAGTGGCTCCCTAGCTGGGTCGCCCGTCTACCCAGTCTCGACCGGCCCTGCTTCAGGAGGCGTGCCCACCTCAACGGACTTCGGCATCGCCGTGGCATCCGTTCAGGCGGCGCTCAAGGCGACGATGGGAGTGTGCACGGAGCACAACTCCCGGCTCAACAAGGACCAGCTGGCGAGAATTTCCGGCGAGCAACTGGAGGTTCAGCGTTGCGTGGGGGTCATGTCGGCCCTGTTCAGCGACATAGCAGGGAGGCACGCGGCCATCAGCGCACTCGCCGATGGTCGCCTGAAGACCGTGGAGAGTGCCGTTGCTGCGGCGGCTCCGAGGGGTGAGACTGCCCCTGTCTCCTACCGGGACAAGCTTCTCAGCTCAGCCCCGGTGATGACCATTGGTGGGCAGAAGAGGACCGTCCCGCCCCAGCGGCCGACGGTCGTCATCTATCCGGAAAAGGAGGATGCTGCCGCCACGTCGGAGACGACCAAGGCGGCCCTAATGAAAGCGCTCGACCCGAGGGAGGACGGGTTCCGTCCGGTGGTCGTCCGGAAGGTCGCCAGGGCTGGCGTCCTTCTTCAGACGGCCACCAAAGAAGGTCTGGACCGCCTGAGAGGTGCGGAAGAGAAACTGAGGACGGCGGGCCTCAAGTCAGTGGAACCCCGTGGGCGGCTTCCTCGGATCGTCATTCATGACGTTCCGAGGGAACTCGATGAGAAAAAGGTGGCCGAGCTCGTCTGGGAGCAAAATGTCTCGGGCGAACGTGACCTGACAAAGGCTGAGTTCCTCAGCACGTTTAAGAGGGCTTTTGTCTTCGGCCCGCGTTCGGGGGACGTTATGCAGTGTGTATACGCGATACACCCTACCGCGAGGCGTGTTTTATTGGACGAGGGAAGGGCGTACCTCGACTGGAGTGCCTGCAGAGTTCGTGACTACTTTGGGGCACTTAGGTGCCACAAGTGTCACCTCTACGGGCACAGCCAGGCTAGATGCACGGAGACCGCACAGATTTGCGGCCACTGCGCCTCCCCCGGGCATGCAGCTGATGCCTGCCCTAGGCGTGCTGAGGCTCCTAAATGTGCCACATGTTCGCGCCTGAAAAAGGACGCCTGCCATAAGACGGGTTCGGCGCAGTGCGGCGCCTACCAGCGCGCCGTGGAGCGGGTGGCGAACTCGACTAACTATGGATAGTCGAGCCTCCATCGTCATGGCACAGCAGAACCTACAACGGAGCAGAGCGGCGACCGCGGAGTTTGGGAAGCTTCTCGAGGAGAACAGAGTCACGGTAGGTTTCATACAGGAACAGTATTCCGCGTTCGGTAAGACTTGCGGGATCGGCCGACCGGGCATGGTGCTTGAAAAAGGAAACCGTCCGATGGCGGGGATCGTAGTGAACGAGAGTTCGGTGCGTCCCCTCCTACTGGACCATCTGTCCGACGAGCACCGTGTCTGTGCGGCGATTTCCGTGTCCGGCCACGAGCTTTACCTTATCTCTGTCTATTTCCAGTTTAGTCACGATTTTGGCCCTCACGTAGCCGGACTGGCTAGGGCCCTCGACGAACTGCGCGGGAAACATGTTATCGTCGCCGGGGATTTTAACGCTCGGTCCTCCGCCTGGTTTGACTCTAGGCCTGGGCATGATCCGGGTAGGGACGAGGCTGTTGAGGAGCTTATTGCGTCCTACGGACTGCACATAGTCAATGCTCCTGGTCAGCCTCACACCTACTTCGGTCCAACAGGGGTCAGTAACATTGACCTAACCCTGTGCACCCCGGGCCTGGGGAAAGACATTCGCGATTGGGTAGTGCATGAAACGGCCAGCTCTTCGGATCACCGGCTCATTACGTTTCGTGTGGGCAGGGAAATCCCGCTCCCACCGAAGCGTCTTTGGCGGTATCGGGCCGGTGAAAACGTTGATTGGGAGAAATTCGGTGACGCTCTCTCTGAGGGCTTTCGCGATTTCCCAGATCCGTCCTCCACCCACCCTAGTGTCCTCGGACAAGTTTTCGACCAGACGGTCACCAGTGTTTGCGAACACTCGCTAGGTAGGAAAAAGCCAGGCTCGAACTTCAACACCCCGTGGTGGTCACCCGTTCTTAATGACCTTAGACTCAGTTTCCGTCGGGCCTATAGGAAGTTCGGAGCCGTCAGGAGAGGTGCCGCCACCGCTGCGAGGGCAGCAGAACTCCGCCTCGAAATGTCCCGCACCCGCCATGCTTACCACACAGAGATTCGTCGGGCAAAGACTGAGTCCTGGCGTAACTGGGTCTCAGAGCTAGGTAACACCAACCCTTGGCAAGTTTTGAGCGTCATGCAAAAGTCCGGTCAAGGAGGAGACCGACACCTCGCCAGTATTGTTACTGACGGGGTTGCCTCCCTTAGCATTCGCGATACCATCAGCTCCCTTCTGGAGTCCCTTGTCCCCTCGGACAGCGTCTTAGGCGAGAACGTTCACCATCGGCAAATTAGAGCTTTCGCGACCCTACCGTCATCCGCACCAGTTTCTTCCGCTGTCACGGCTGAGGAGATAGGCGGAATCATAGGCGCGCTCTCGGCTAAGAAGGCTCCCGGTATGGATAATATGACGAGCACAATCGTTCAGAACGTGTGGAAGTACGCCCGATGGGAGGTGACCGTTGTGATGCAGAAATGTGTCGAGATTGGTCACTTTCCTAGGTGCTGGAAGTCGGGCCTCCTAAGAGTTATCCCCAAAGGGAACGACAAACCAAGGTCAGACCCCAAAGCGTACCGGCCCATCACGTTATTGCCGATTTTCGGCAAGATCTTGGAGGTGCTGGTGCGCAACAGGTTGGATGAGACTCTGTCTCCCCTAAGCGACCGACAGTTTGGTTTCGTCAAGGGTAGGTCGACGGAGGACGCGATTTCCTATGCGCTGGAGTGGAGTGCTTCCTGCGGTAGCAAGTATTGCCTTGCTGTGTTCCTGGACATCTCCGGGGCTTTCGACAATGCGTGGTGGCCGATGATCCTGTGTAAGCTTCGCGCCAAACAGTGTCCTGCAAATCTCCTGCGTCTAGTTCGGAGTTACTTCGAAGAACGCACAGTCTCTATCACGTACGGGTCTGAGATAGTCGACAAGGTGGCAAGCATGGGGTGCCCCCAGGGTTCCGTCCTGGGCCCCGACTTCTGGAACGTCTTGTTTGACGACCTTTTGAGCCTCCCCCTACCAGACGGATGCACTATGACCGGGTACGCTGACGATGGTCTGCTGCTGATCAGTGGAAATAGTCGGATCGAAGTAGAGAGGAAGGCGGCTCGTTGCTTTGAGCTCATTCTCGAATGGGCTCGGAGGAATAAGCTAACTTTCTCACCCGGCAAGACCCAGGCGATGATGCTGAAAGGCAAACTCGCCAGGAAGCCCCACCTTCGGTTTGATAATTCCACAGTGGCTTTCCCCGATACGGTTAAGTACCTCGGTCTCCTGTTAGATTCCTCGCTTCTTTTCGCTAAGCACGCCAAAATGATGGTTGACAGGGCTCGAAACCTTTTCATGGCGTTGCGTAAAGTCAGTAGGACTAAGTGAGGTCTTAAATACCCAGCGCTTAAGTCCATTTACCGTGCCGTCTTTGTGGCTCAGATTACCTACGCGGCGCGAGTGTGGGGCCACAGAGCCAAGCTTGGGGCCGTAAAGATCACCCTTCTTCGCGGTCAGAGGATCCCTTTAGTAGCCATGACTGGGGCGTATAGGACGACGTCGACACTCGCCCTGCCCGTGATTGCCGGAGTCCTTCCGGCGGACTTAGAGGTCGCAGAGTCAGGGGCCAGAGCCCGCGTCCGCAAAGGTTTGGCGGTCGTATACTACTCGATCTCTGTTGACCCCAGTGTTACTTCCATCAGGGACTGTTGCGCGAGCCTGAAGAGAGAGAGTCTACGCGTTTGGCAAGAGCGATGGGAAACGGGAGGTACCGGTCGTTTAACTTTCGCGTTTTTCCCATCGGTCGAGTTTCGGATGAAGTGCGATTTCCTCGCGTTTGATCACTATACCACCCAGCTTGTGGGGGGTCACGGCAGGCTCAGAGGAAAGCTTGCTGAATTTGGGCTGGCCGAGGACCCCCGGTGCCCTTGTGGGTACGGTGATCAAACGGCCGAGCACATTATTTGGTCGTGCGGGTTTTTAGACGACGAGCGAGGCGTCCTCTTGGACAGCCTCGGTGAGTGCTTTAACCCGGTTTGGTTTTCGGACTTCGTCCGGAACAAAGATAATTTCGCGGCGTTCAAGCGTTTCGTTCAGAGCTGGGTCGATAAATGGGAACGATTGGAAGGACCGGGCGTTCCCCTCGGGGAGCTCCCCGGACCCTCGAGTTTTCTGTAATTTTAGTTTTTCTATTACTTAGAGTGACGCGCGGTTACCTCGCCCGGAATCGCCCGTTGTTTGTTTCGTCCTCTTTTCCCTTTACGTGGGAACCGGTACCGCTACCCGGGCCTCTGCGAGCTGGTAGGAGTCCACGGAAGGTGAGTGTTGTTGTTGTGTTGGACATGGACCACATTAGTTAAGTTTATAGTTTAAGTGCATGTTAGTTCTAAGATCTCATGATTTACTTTGTATGTTTCAGATGTTCACCCGACACCGACGCCCCTTCCCTTTTCCTACCTTACCGTCCTATCTCTCTCTCGCCATGTAGAGTTTAAGTTAAATATTAAGTAGGCCTGTAAGTTTTCTTCTATCCATATGGCACGAGGGAGGGAGATAGGGACAGACTCGCGGGGGTCCTTTTGCTAGACCCGCCCGGGCGCGCCCTTCCGGAGCGTCTCGGGTAATTTTGAGACAATGCGTGAGAGGGTAGATATAGCGACCACAAGTTGCTGCAACTACCCGGGTCAGAGGTGGGTTTGTCTGTCCCTGGACTGGACTGTGTCTGGACTTCGGGCTCGGCTGCCCGCGCGAACGGACGTGTTTTCGCTCGCTCCGCGCTACCGTGCCTCGCAGTGTATATTATTTCGTGTCGGCTAAATAGCCTACCCCCAGTTCCATACAATTTTCAAAAATTTTTACTAAAAGTGCTCTCAGTGTCCCAGTTAGGGTGTAGATCTTTCCCCCCTAATCCCTAGGGGGGGTTCTGTGATTTTCGGGAAGATCGGGAGCGTTTCCTGGAATCTGGAGTGGTTTTAAGTTTTGTGTTCGACGGTTTTTGACGTTTTACTTTATTTTTTCTCGTCGTTTTGTGCGTCGGGAAGAACAGAAGGTTCTTCCCTATCCTGGTCATGGACCAGGATAAGGACAAGGCCCCGGCCACTCCCCTAAGTGGCCCGAATCCTTTCTTACGGTCGCAAGTGACGCCCCGCAGCCCGCCTCAAGCTTCCGTGTTGTCTTCTGACGTCTCCCCGGGACCCTCGCCCGGGAAGAAGAAGAAGGGCTCAAAGAAGAAGAGGACTGCGTCAATGGAGTCCCCTCCGGTGGCCAAGCTGGTCCACGTGGAGTCGTCCAGCTCCGACTCTTCTGAGTCGGATGCTGAGGTGAGCCGCGGGGGTAACCCTGCGGTGGCGCCGCTGACGGCGACGGTCCGGCCTCCGGCCTCCGCTCCCGGACCGTCCTCCCGTGATGTGCCCCTGGAGGGGCCTACGATGCCCACCTCCACGCCCAGTGTCGCCGTGCCAGCGTCCCCTGACGCTGATGGAGTCGTGGCCGCCATACAGGCGGCTCTCAACGCAGTGATGAGCGTCTGCGTTGAAAACAACGCGAGGCTCAATAAGGACCAGCTATCCCGGATCAACGGGGAGCAGTTGGAGATCCTGCGCCGGGTTAGTCAACTCTCGGCAATGTATTCGGACGCTAATGGACGCTTCGAGGCTATCAGCGTTCTCGCTGACGGCCGCCTGAAGGACGTGGTTTCTGCCGTCGCCGCTGCCCCCACCAGGACGGCGGGTGCCCCTGTGTCCTACAGGGACAAGCTTTTGTGTGCTCCGACCCTGCGGATCGGAGGTGTCTCGAGGACCGTCCCGGCCCAGCGCCCGACGGTCGTCATATATCCGGAGAAGGAGGACGCCGCTGCGACCTCGGAGGCGACCAAGGCCGCCGTGCTGAAGGTGCTCAGCCCTGCGGGAGACGGGTTCCAGCCCGTGGTCGTCCGCAAGGTGGCCCGCGCTGGAGTCCTGCTCCAGACCTCCACCAAGGAGGGTATGGAGAGGCTCCGCTTGGCTGAGCCGAAGCTGAGGACCGCCGGCCTGAAGACCGTCGAGCCTCGTGGGCGTCTCCCCCGGATCGTGATTCACGACATCCCGAGGGAGCTGGATGAGAAGAGGGTGGCTGATCTCATTTGGGATCAGAACATTTCTGGGGCGTGTGAGCTGGCGAAGGGGGAGTTTTCCTCGACCTTCAAACGGGCTTTTGTTTTCGGGAAGCGCACTGGTGACGTGATGCAGTGCGTCTACATGGTTCACCCGTCTGTCAGGCGTGTCCTCTTGCAAGAGGGGCGCGCCTACTTGGACTGGAGCGCGTGCAAGGTACGTGATTACTTTGGGGCACTTCGGTGCCACAAGTGTCAAATGTACGGGCACAGCCTTAAAGGCTGCTCCGAGACCGTGCAGACGTGCGGTCATTGCGCCTCGCCTGGGCACGACTCGAGCGATTGCCCCAAGAAGGCCGAGGATCCGAAGTGTGCCACTTGCACGCGGCTGAGGAAGGAGGCAGCCCACAAGACCGGCTCATCTGAGTGCGGCGCCTACCAGCGGGCGGTTGAACGGGTGGCTATCTCGACCAACTATGGATAGTCGAGGTAATTTTTCCATGGCGCAGCAGAATCTCCAACGCAGCAGGGCAGCTACGGCAGAGTTCGGGAAGCTTCTCGAGGACAATAATGCAGTCATCGGTTTTATACAGGAACAGTACACGTTTCGTGGCAGGACTCGGGGTCTCGACTACCCCAGAGTTGTGCTCGAGAAGGGTCTTCGTCCGATGGCGGGTATCGTAATAAACGAAAGTTTAGTGCGGCCCCTGCTATTGGACCATCTATCCGACGAGCACCGCGTCTGTGCTGTTGTCTCCGTGTCTGGTCACGAGCTGTACCTCATTTCTGTATACTTCCAGTTCAGCGACGCTGTGGGTCCCCACATCAATGGACTCATCCGGGCCCTGGATGCCCTCCGCGGTAAGCATATTATCATTGGGGGGGATTTCAACGCTCGGTCCTCAGCCTGGTTCGACCCCAGACCGAGTTATGATCCGGATAGGGATGAGGCTGTAGAGGAGCTGATAGCGTCCTATGGACTGCATATTGTCAACACTCCGGGGCAGCCCCATACCTACTTCGGTCCGACAGGGGTCAGTAACATTGACCTAACCCTGTGTACTCCTGGTTTGGGGAGAGACCTTTTTGCGTGGAAAGTCCACGAGACAGCCAGTTCCTCCGACCATCGTCTCATCACGTTTCGATTAGGGAGGGACATTCCTTTGCCACCGAAACGCCTTTGGCGTTACAAGACAGGAGAGAATACCGACTGGGAGAGCTTCGGCTGGGCCCTTTCTGAGGGCTTTAGTGACTTTCCTGACCCGTCCTCCTGCCACCCTGATATTCTTAGTACTCATTTCGATAAGACCGTCACCCGCGTGTGCAATGAAGTCCTAGGGAAAAGAAAGCCGGGTAAGAAATTAAATTCTCTCTGGTGGACGCCCACTCTCAATGATCTCAGACTCCGTTTCCGTCGCGCTTATAGGAAATTTGGAGCAGTCAGGAGGGGAGCCGCCTCTCCCGATCGCGCCGATCAACTACGCCTTGATTTATCCGATGCACGCCGAGCTTACCACGCTGAAATTCGTCGCACGAAAACCGAGTCCTGGCGAAATTTCGTCTCCGAACTAGGCAACACAAACCCCTGGCACGTCAAGAGCGTTTTACAGAAGTCCGGTCAAGGAGGAGACCGGCACCTCTCCAGTATCGTTACTGGAGAGGGTGTCACAATCGGTATTCAAGATACGCTACGCTCCCTTCTGGAGTCTCTCGTTCCTTCGGACGATTTGAGCAACGACAGTGCCCACCATCGACAGATTCGCGCCCTTGCCCCTTTGGAGTCACCCGTGCCAAATTCTTCTGCCGTCACGGCTGAGGAGATTGACTTGATCATAGGTTCTCTATCGACAAAGAAGGCTCCGGGAATCGACAATATTACGAGCACCATAGTGAGGAACGTCTGGAAATTCGCTAGATGGGAGATGACTGTCTTAATGCAGAAATGTGTTGAGGTCGGGCATTTCCCCCGTTGCTGGAAGTCTGGTCTTCTGCGGATCATCCCCAAAGGTAATGACAAGCCAAGGTCTGACCCTAAGGCGTACAGGCCCATCACTCTCTTGCCGATTTTCGGTAAGGTTTTGGAGGTGCTCGTACGCAATAGGTTGGGCGAGACTCTGTCTCCCCTCAGCGACCGGCAGTTTGGATTCGTTCGGGGAAAATCCACAGAGGACGCCTTATTGTTTGCGCTGAACTGGTGCTCCGCCTATAATGGCAAATATTGTCTCGGTGTTTTTCTCGACATCGCGGGTGCGTTTGATAACGCCTGGTGGCCTATGATCTTGTGCAAGCTCCGCGCCAAACAATGTCCGGCCAATTTGATGCGCCTGGTGCGCAGTTACTTCCAAGACCGTACTGTTTCTATCTCTTACGGTTCCGATATCGTCGACAAGCTGGTAAGCATCGGCTGCCCCCAGGGTTCCGTACTGGGTCCAGATTTCTGGAACATTCTGTTTGATGATCTCTTGAGCCTTCCCCTCCCAGACGGGTGCACCATCGATGGTTACGCGGACGATGGACTGCTGCTGATTGGTGGTAACAGTCGGGCCGAATTGGAAAGGAAGGCGGCTTGCTGCTTCGAACTCATCTCCGGATGGGGACGAAGGAACAAGCTATCCTTCTCACCGGGGAAAACCCAAGCGATGATGTTGAAAGGCAAATTCGCTCGGGCCCCTTTCCTTAGGTTCGACAATTCTCCAGTGGCTTTCCCTGAGACCGTGAGATACCTCGGTGTCCTTTTGGATCCTTCCCTCACGTATGTCAGGCATGCCAAAACGATGGTTAGCAAGGCTCGCAACCTGTTCCTAAGCCTGCGTAGTGTCAGCCGTGCCTCTTGGGGCCTACGGTTTCCTGCTCTAAAATTAATTTACCGTTCCGTCTTTGTGTCTCAGATCACATACGCCGCGCGAGTATGGGGTCACAAAGCTCTTCACCATGCCGTCCGTCTAGTGCTCTTGCGAGGTCAGCGTTTACCTCTAATCGGGATGACCGGCGCGTATAGGACCACGTCCACGCTGGCCTTGCCCGTTATCGCCGGGGTCCTCCCGGCCGACCTGGAGGTGTTAGAGTCGTCCGCAAAATCTCGCGTTCGCAAAGGGCTAACGGTCGAGTATTTCTCGATCACCGTCGACCCTAGCGAAACTCTTCTCAGGGTATGTCACTCAAGCCTTCGGAAAGAGAGTCTGCGTGTTTGGCAAGAACGTTGGGATCAAGGGGGTACGGGTCGTCTGACCCACTCTTTTTTCCCTTCCATTGAGGACCGTATGAAGAGTGACTTCCTGGTGTTTGACCACTTCACTACGCAGCTGGTGGGGGGCCATGGGAGGCTCAGAGGAAAGCTTGCTGAATTTGGGCTTTCCCGCGACCCCTGGTGTCCCTGCGGTCGAGGTGCTCAAACTGCCGAGCATGTTATTTGGTTTTGTGATTTTTTGTGTGACGAACGTGTGGTTATGTTGGACAGCCTGCATGATTGTGCGACGCCTGCGTGGTATTCCGAACTTGTTCGGAATAGTGTTAATTTTAATGCTTTCAGGGTTTTCGTGCAGAGTTGGGTGTCTAAGTGGGATCTTTTAGGAGGACCGGGCGTTCCCCTCGAGGAGCTTCCCGAACCCGCGATTTAACTTCTCGTAGAGAGACGCGCGAGTTCCTAGCCCGAAGTCGCTCGTTGTTTTGTTTCGTTTACCCCTTCCCTATGAGTGGGAACCGGACCGGCTACCTGGACCCCTGCCTGCTGGTGTCATCCATCTCCCTCGGAGTGCTGTGCCTGGTGTTATGGACATGGACCATTTTAGTGTTAAGTTTTTCTTGTGTAGCCTTGTAATTATGTTTTATGTTTCAGAAAGCTGTCCCCTGCACCGACCCCCTTCCTGACTTTCCTTTCTTCACCGTCCTGTCTCTCTCTTGCCTTGCATGTTAGTTTTAATTAGGCCTTTAAGTGTGTTAGGTTTTACTCCTGTTTTTCTAAGGCTCGGGAGAGGGAGACAGGGACAGACGCGCGAGGGTCCTTTGTGTGTTCTCTGACCCGCTTCGTAGCACCCTTCAGGTGCGTCGGAGTTACTATCTTTGTCTTGCGAGGATAGATATAACGACCCCAAGTCGTTGCAACTATCCGGGAATGTGGTGGGTTAAGTCTGTCCCTATATGTCGCCCGACTTGAGCGAAGGCATTAGCAAGAAGAGGAAATTTCGGAGATCCCCTAAGGGTAAGAGCCAGCGATCTATAGTGTGGAGTCGCTTAAGACGGTGGTAGTGGAGGAGGACAGCGAGTCGAGCACCTCCACTGAGGGTTCAGATATGGAGGCAGAGGAGCTGTTGGCTGGGACGGAGGCTGGCCCAGTCGTTATTGAGTCTTCATCAGGGGCCCCGGGTAGTGGCTTTCAGGGATTCCTAAGGGAAATCGAAGAGGCGCTTAAGGTGGTGGAGAGAGTCTGCTCCGAGAAGACCTCGAGACTCAACAAGGAGCAGCAGGGGAGAATCTCGAGCGAAGGCCTCAGGATTCTCCGGCTTGCCGGGGAACTGGCAGCAGTGCACGCCCGGACCCTTGGGCAACTGGAGGCGGTGAACAGCTTAGCCACTGGAGAGCTAAAGGAATTGGCTGGGAAATGGCAAGCCACTGTGGGCATCGGGCAAGGATTGGAGTCCACTAAGCCCACCTACGGGGAAATGGCGAAGAGAGGAGTGGCCGTACAGGTGCAGGGACAGAGGCGGATTGTTCCGCCGCAGCGGCCAACAGTGGTGGTCTATCCGGAGAAGGAGGACGCGGAGGCCACCAGCGAGAAGACAAAGGCGGCGCTCCTGAAGGCGCTTGACCCTTCGGCTGACGGCTTTAGGCCAGTCACGGTCCGGAAGGTGGCAAGAGCTGGAGTACTCGTCCAGACCTCCACCAAGGAGGGGCTGGAGAGGATTAAGGCTGCAGAAGGAAAGCTCAGGGGCGCGGGACTGAGGACCGTCGAGCCGAAGGGAAGACTGCCGAGGATGGTGATCCACGACGTCCCCAGGGAACTGACCGAGGAGGCAGTTAAAGACCGGCTTTGGCACCAGAATGTTGAGGGAAAGTGTGCCCTTGGCAAGGCAGCTTTCATGGCTTCGACGAAGAAGATATTTGCGTTCGGTCCGAGAACTGGGGACGTCGTCCAGTGCGTGTGGGTGGTTGAACCTTCTGTAAGGAAGGTCTTGCTAGCTGAGGGTAGGGCCTACCTTGATTGGTCGTCCTGCCGGGTGCGGGATTATGTCGGTGCGACCAGGTGTTTCCGTTGTCACCTATACGGGCATATAGGCAAGCTATGCCCGGACAAGGTTGACACCTGCGAGCACTGTGCGACGTCTGGGCACACCGGGAAGGACTGCCCGAATAGGTCGGCCCCGCCAAAGTGTGCTACTTGCACAAGGTTTAGGAAGGTGGCGGCCCACGCTACGGGCTCAGCGGATTGTGAGGCCTACCAGCGAGCGGTGGACAGGGTGCTTCAGACGACGGAATATGGGGCATAGTCCCCAACGTAGGATTAGATGCGGACAACTGAACCTGCAGAATGGCAGGGCCGTGACCGCGGAGTTCGGAAGATTGCTCGAGGAGGGCTCTTTAGATGTGGGTTTTGTCTCGGAACAATATACGTTCCGGGGTAGGACCCGGGGTATCGGGCGTCCGGGCGTTGTGCTTGAGAAGGGGCCACATCCGAGGGCGGGGATCGTGGTAAACGAAAGTTTGACGCGACCTCTGCTTCTGGATCACCTCTCCGACGAGTACCGCGTCTGTGCCTCGATCGCAGTGGGAGGGTATGAGCTCTACCTTATCTCGGTCTACTTCAAGTTTAATCACGAGGTCGGGCCCCATATTGAGGGTCTCTCGCGGGCGCTGGACGCTCTACGAGGCAAATGCGTGATAATCGCGGGTGACTTTAACGCTCACTCGCCGATTTGGCATAATCTCGGACCAGCTCATCGGCACCCTGAGAGGGGGGAGGCTGTCGAGGAGTTGATCGCAACCTACGGGCTGCATGTGGTCAACCTGCCTGGACAGGCTCCTACTTATCAGGGCCCGCTGGGGGCCTCCAGTGTGGACCTGACGCTCTGTACGCCGAACATAGCGAGAGAATTGAATGGATGGACGGTGCATGTGGATGGGAGTTCATCGGATCATCGGCTGATCACCTTCGAGGTGAGCCGGATCATAACCCCGTTGCCGAGGAATGAATGGCATTTTCGAACCAATTCCGTGGACTGGGAGAAATTTGAGGCGGACCTCACCGAGGGTCTGCGCGACTTTCCGGTTCCGTCCGTAAGCTGCTCGGAAAAGATGGGGAACTTCTTTAATCTCGCGGTTTCGCGGGCCTGCGAATCGGCCATAGGCAGGAAAAAGCCAGGGACCGGTTTTAGTACCCCTTGGTGGACGCCTGCCCTTACGGAACTTAGGCAAGTTTACCGTAGGGACTATAGGAGATACGGTGAAGTCAGGAATGGATCAGCGTCTCCGGAGCGGGTGGAGCAGCTCAAGGGCGCCCTCAGGCGCTCTCGAACTGATTACCATGCAGCTATACGTCGAGCTAAAACTGAATCCTGGAGATCCTGGGTCACCGAGGTAGGCAGGAGCAACCCTTGGAATGTCAAGAGCGTCATCGACAAGTGCGGTGCTAGTGGGGATCGTTTCCTCTCAAGCATCGTGTCAGGTGGGGGAGCTACTACCGACACTATCAGCACGTTAAGAACCCTTCTGGATGCTCTGGTTCCTTCGGACTCGTGCGTTCACGACACGCCCCATCATTTTCAACTTCGGTTGCTGTCAGGTGTTGAGTCCCCTATAGCCGACGTTGCTGATGTTACTGCTGAAGAGATAGACAGAATAGTGAAAGCCATGCCTTTGAAGAAGACTCCTGGGATGGACAATCTTACAGGCGCCATTATTAAACGTGTCTGGGAGTACGCAAGATGGGAAATGACAGTCCTGTTGCAGAAATGTGTCAGTGAGGGCCATTTCCCTGATTGTTGGAAGAGTGGCCTACTCCGAGTGATACCCAAAGGGAATGATAAACCGAGAAGTGATCCGAAGGCCTACAGACCCATCACGCTTCTACCAATCCTGGGAAAAGTTCTTGAGGGTCTTGTGGTCACGAGGTTAGATGCTTCTTTGACACCACCTAGCGACAGGCAGTTTGGATTTACCAGAGGGTTATCAACGGAGGACGCCATTCTCTTTGCGCAGAAATGGGCAAAGGATTATTCCGGAAGGTACGTGGTGGGAGTATTTTTGGACATCGCGGGGGCCTTTGACAATGCGTGGTGGCCAATGATACTATGTAAACTTCGCAATCGTCAGTGTCCGGCTAACCTTCTTCGTCTCGTTAGGAGCTATTTTACCAATCGTTCTGTGTCAATTACGTATGGAGCCAGTAGAGTCACTAAGGAAGTCTCCATAGGATGCCCGCAGGGATCAGTGTCCGGGCCCAAGTTCTGGAATGTGCTCTTCGACGACCTGCTTCGTTTGCCTCTACCGGAGGGGAGCACCATCACCGGCTATGCCGATGATGGCCTCCTGCTGGTGGGGGCAAACAGCAGAGCGGAACTCGAGAGAAAGGCGGCTTTGTGTCTCGAACTCATTCTCGAGTGGGGGCTGAGAAACAGGCTTGATTTCTCTCCGAGTAAGACACAAGCACTGATGCTGAAAGGTAGACTAGACAAGAGGCTCCCCTCCTTCCGCATAGGTTCGACGCCAGTTGCGTTTCCGCAACAAGTGAGGTATTTGGGCCTTTATATGGACAGGTCGCATACGTACGTCCACCATGCTAAAGTTGTATCCGCTAAGGCTAGGGGTTTATTTATGAGCCTCCGGGCAAATAGTAAGACGTCTTGGGGCTTGCGTTTCCCGGCGTTAAAGTTAATATATAGGTCGGTTTTTGTGGCTCAGATAACATACGCGGCACGTACCTGGGCTGATAGAGCCCTCAAAACGCCAGTTAGGTTGGCGTTACTCAGAGGACAGCGGGCTCCCCTAATAGCTATGACGGGAGCCTATAGGACCACCTCCACTTTAGCGCTGCCAGTGATCGCGGGAGTTTTGCCGGCTGACTTGGAGGTTTTAGAGTGTGCAGCACGTACTAATCTGCGCAGGGGTCTGCAGACGGAATATTTCGCTCTGACTGTAGACCCCGGCGAGTCTTCCTACCGGAGTGGTTGCAAGGAGCTGAGGGAGGAAAGTCTCAGGGTTTGGCAAGAGAGGTGGGACTCAGGGGGAACCGGACGGCTCACGCACCGGTTTTTCCCCTCGGTCCGTGAAAGAATGAGGAAGCAGTTCCTGCATTTTGACGGCCACTCTACGCAATTTGTTGGCGGCCACGGACGGTTCCGTGGCAAGCTCCAGGAGTTCGGGCTTGTTGATGACCCTTGGTGTACATGTGGCGCGGGCCGTCAGACTGCGGAACACATAATTTGGGAATGTTTGGTGTTGAAGAACGAAAGGGTTGAACTGCATGCAACAGTGACTAATATAGTGGGTTTCAGTCCAATTTGGTATACGGAATTGGTTCGAAATAGAGAGACCTTTGCGGCGTTAAGGAGCTTCATTGGAAGCTGGACCGAGAAATTGGAGGAGCTTAGTGGCCCTGGGGTCCCCCCCGGGCAATCTTCCGAGCGTTTATTTTCAGGTGGTGAGTCCAGCGGGTAGATGCGGGTTTTCTTCGCCCGAGAAACCGCTGTTTCTTGTTTTGTCCTTCCCTGCGGGGGATTAGCATCCTGGAACCCTCGACCGTCGCTGCTAGGCCCCACAATCCACGCACTGGAGTGAAGCCATCCATAGTTAAGTGTCTATCCGTCCGTATGAGCATCCTCAAATTTGTTTATTTTGTTATATAACCTGTTTTATTATTTTTACTTTTACTGTTTTCTACACTGTTTTACCTGATTTTCTGTTATTATTTTATACTGTTGTTTTACATTGTTGTTTTACCATTTCCGTAGCCTAAGTAGTGTGTACAAGTGTGCGAATGAAAATTGTTTTAATAAATAAAATTTTGGGCCCTGTGTTCATTCATTTGGGTTGTGGGGACAGAGGCAGGTAGAGGGTCTCCTGTTTAGAGACCCCCCTAGGTGTGCGCCTATCACACACCTAGGTTTTCAGCTTCTGGTAAGATTGCGTGGACGATATGGCGACCTTCTGTCGCTAAAACGGCCCGGGAAAGTGGTGGGTTTGCCTCTGTCCCTATATCTGACCCCGGGCGCGACCGTTGCCGCGAACGGACGTGCTCTCAGCTCGCTCGTGCGACGACGCTGCGTTTTGTTTTCGTGTTTTCGTGTTTTTCGGCATACCCGCATTTCAGTACTTCGGGAGTGGTTTTTCTTGGGAAAGTTATCCCAGTGGTCTGGTCGGGTCCCCGACCCCTTCCCCCCTGCTCTCCAGGGGGGTTCACGCGATTTGGACGCTTTCCGGGACGATTCGGGGCATAAAAGCCCTTAAACAGTGCAGTGCTAGGTGTCAAGTGCAACTTTTGTTGGATTGAACCCGGGTGATCCCTCGGGATATAGTGTGTACCAGGAGGGTGTCCTCTCGGGCTTCCCTCCCCTCACCTCTCAAGGGATTTCCCTGGACTTTGGCCCGATTGAGGGCTTGTTTTCAGGACTAAGACTGTTAAGGAGGTAGGATTTTCATAGTTTTAAATTGTCGGCTACCGAGACGTGTGCCGCAATTTCGTTTTAATATTAAGCTTGCTGTGAGTTTATTCTCATCGAACAATTTCTTTGTCGGTGTCCAAGACTGTAGGTACTAGTGTGGTGCGTGTAGGAGGTAGTTTCGGATCCGAACATTTTCTGTCGGTCTCGGCCTCCTGCTGGACACGGAACGCTAGCGACTATTTTATTTTGTGTGTGCGCTGTGTTGGACAGGAGTTTCAAATTGTGACTATTAAATCCCGGTGCGTTGTGTCCGATAGGAACATTTTAATATTGTTCTCAGTGTTGTGTGTTAGTGTAGACTTTGGATTTTGGACTGCGGGGGTTCCGCAAATCGTCGCCCCCCCTTTGGTGTGACGTCACCGGTCACCCCCCCACAATAGTGTCGGACCGGGTTACATCGAGCGTGCCCGCCCGTCGAAATCGCCGCCGGGCACGTTCGTTGCCGCTGTCGGCGCCTCTTATAGGGGCGTCGAGAAGAACTTTCTTGACGTTCGGCGTCGTCGATTTCGACTTCGGTCGGAATCGAAGAAATGGACCCAGAGAGAGCGAAGGCTCCGACGACCCCGCGAACGGATGCGAATCCGTTCGCTAGGTCGTCGGCGACTCCTAGGAGCCCTGTGTTGGCGGCTGCCAGCGCGCCTGTGTCGCCAAACAAGAGTAAGAGAACGACCAAGAAAAAGCGTACCGCGAGCATGGAGTCGCCGCAGGCCAAGCTGGCCGACCTGGCGGCCACGTCCAGCTCGGACTCCTCGGAGTCCGAAGCTGAGGTGAACCACGGGGGCAACCCTGTGGCGCCACCGTTGACGCTGGTTGCCGGGCGACCGGCCCCGGCCCTTGGAAGCGGCTCCCTTGCTGGGTCGCCCGTCTACCCAGTCTCGACCGGCCCTGCTTCAGGAGGCGTGCCCACCTCAACGGACTTCGGCATCGCCGTGGCATCCGTTCAGGCGGCGCTCAAGGCGACGATGGGTGTGTGCACGGAGCACAACTCCCGGCTCAACAAGGACCAGCTGGCGAGAATTTCCGGCGAGCAACTGGAGGTTCAGCGTTGCGTGGGGGTCATGTCGGCCCTGTTCAGCGACATAGCAGGGAGGCACGCGGCCATCAGCGCACTCGCCGATGGTCGCCTGAAGACCGTGGAGAGTGCCGTTGCTGCGGCGGCTCCGAGGGGTGAGACTGCCCCTGTCTCCTACCGGGACAAGCTTCTCAGCTCAGCCCCGGTGATGACCATTGGTGGGCAGAAGAGGACCGTCCCGCCCCAGCGGCCGACGGTCGTCATCTATCCGGAAAAGGAGGATGCTGCTGCCACGTCGGAAACGACCAAGGCGGCCCTAATGAAAGCGCTCGACCCGAGGGAGGACGGGTTCCGTCCGGTGGTCGTCCGGAAGGTCGCCAGGGCTGGCGTCCTTCTTCAGACGGCCACCAAAGAAGGTCTGGACCGCCTGAGAGGTGCGGAAGAGAAACTGAAGACGGCGGGCCTCAAGTCAGTGGAACCCCGTGGGCGGCTTCCTCGGATCGTCATTCATGACGTTCCGAGGGTACTCGATGAGAAAAAGGTGGCCGAGCTCGTCTGGGAGCAAAATGTCTCGGGCGAACGTGACCTGACAAAGGCTGAGTTCCTCAGCACGTTTAAGAGGGCTTTTGTCTTCGGCCCGCGTTCGGGGGACGTTATGCAGTGTGTATACGCGATACACCCTACCGCGAGGCGTGTTTTATTGGACGAGGGAAGGGCGTACCTCGACTGGAGTGCCTGCAGAGTTCGTGACTACTTTGGGGCACTTAGGTGCCACAAGTGTCACCTCTACGGGCACAGCCAGGCTAGATGCACGGAGACCGCACAGATTTGCGGCCACTGCGCCTCCCCCGGGCATGCAGCTGATGCCTGCCCTAGGCGTGCTGAGGCTCCTAAATGTGCCACATGTTCGCGCCTGAAAAAGGACGCCTGCCACAAGACGGGTTCGGCGCAGTGCGGCGCCTACCAGCGCGCCGTGGAGCGGGTGGCGAACTCGACTAACTATGGATAGTCGAGCCAATATCGTCATGGCACAGCAGAACTTGCAACGGAGCAGAGCGGCGACCGCGGAGTTTGGGAAGCTTCTCGAGGAGAACAGAGTCACGGTAGGTTTTATACAAGAACAGTATTCCGCGTTCGGTAGGACCTGCGGGATCGGCCGCCCGGGCATGGTGCTCGAAAAAGGAAACCGTCCGATGGCGGGGATCGTAGTGAACGAGAGTTCGGTGCGACCCCTCCTACTGGACCATCTATCCGACGAGCACCGTGTCTGTGCGGCGATTTCCGTGTCCGGCCACGAGCTGTATCTCATCTCCGTTTATTTTCAGTTCAGTCACGACGTTGGCCCCCACGTAGCCGGACTGGCTAGGGCCCTCGACGAACTGCGCGGGAAACATGTAATCGTCGCCGGGGATTTTAACGCTCGGTCCTCCGCCTGGTTTGACTCTAGGCCTGGGCATGATCCGGGTAGGGACGAGGCTGTTGAGGAGCTTATTGCGTCCTACGGACTGCACATAGTCAATGCTCCTGGTCAGCCTCACACCTACTTCGGTCCAACAGGGGTCAGTAACATTGACCTAACCCTGTGCACCCCGGGCCTGGGGAAAGACATTCGCGATTGGGTAGTGCATGAAACGGCCAGCTCTTCGGATCACCGGCTCATTACGTTTCGTGTGGGCAGGGAAATCCCGCTCCCACCGAAGCGTCTTTGGCGGTATCGGGCCGGTGAAAACGTTGATTGGGAGAAATTCGGTGACGCTCTCTCTGAGGGCTTTCGCGACTTCCCAGATCCGTCCTCCACCCACCCTAGTGTCCTCGGACAAGTTTTCGACCAGACGGTCACCAGTGTTTGCGAACACTCGCTAGGTAGGAAAAAGCCAGGCTCGAACTTCAACACCCCGTGGTGGTCACCCGTTCTTAATGACCTCAGACTCAGTTTCCGTCGGGCCTATAGGAAGTTCGGAGCCGTCAGGAGAGGTGCCGCCACCGCCGCGAGGGCAGCAGAACTTCGCCTCGAAATGTCCCGCACCCGCCATGCTTACCACACTGAGATTCGTCGGGCAAAGACTGAGTCCTGGCGTAACTGGGTCTCAGAGCTAGGTAACACCAACCCTTGGCAAGTTTTGAGCGTCATGCAAAAGTCCGGTCAAGGAGGAGACCGACACCTCGCCAGTATTGTTACTGACGGGGTTGCCTCCCTTAGCATTCGTGACACCATCAGCTCCCTTCTGGAGTCCCTTGTCCCCTCGGACAGCGTCCTAGGCGAGAACATTCATCATCGCCAAATTAGAGTTTTCGCGACCCTACCGTCATCCGCACCAGTTTCTTCCGCTGTCACGGCTGAGGAGATAGGCGGAATCATAGGCGCGCTCTCGGCTAAGAAGGCTCCCGGTATGGATAATATGACGAGCACAATCGTTCAGAACGTGTGGAAGTACGCCCGATGGGAGGTGACCGTTGTGATGCAGAAATGTGTCGAGATTGGTCACTTTCCTAGGTGCTGGAAATCGGGCCTCCTAAGAGTTATCCCCAAAGGGAACGACAAACCAAGGTCAGACCCCAAAGCGTACCGGCCCATCACGCTATTGCCGATTTTCGGCAAGATCTTGGAGGTGCTGGTGCGCAACAGGTTGGATGAGACTCTGTCTCCCCTAAGCGACCGACAGTTTGGTTTCGTCAAGGGTAGGTCGACGGAGGACGCGATTTCATATGCGCTGGAGTGGAGTGCTTCCTGCGGTAGCAAGTATTGCCTTGCTGTGTTCCTGGACATCTCCGGGGCTTTCGACAATGCGTGGTGGCCGATGATTCTGTGTAAGCTTCGCGCCAAACAGTGTCCTGCAAATCTCCTGCGTCTAGTTCGGAGTTACTTCGAAGAACGCACAGTCTCTATCACATACGGGTCTGAGATAGTCGACAAGGTGGCAAGCATGGGGTGCCCCCAGGGCTCCGTCCTGGGCCCCGACTTCTGGAACGTCTTGTTTGACGACCTTTTGAGCCTCCCCCTACCAGACGGATGCACCATGACCGGGTACGCTGACGATGGTCTGCTGCTGATCAGTGGAAATAGTCGGATTGAAGTAGAGAGGAAGGCGGCTCGTTGCTTTGAGCTCATTCTCGAATGGGCTCGGAGGAATAAGCTAACTTTCTCACCCGGCAAGACCCAGGCGATGATGCTGAAAGGCAAACTCGCCAGGAAGCCCCACCTTCGGTTTGACAATTCCACAGTGGCTTTCCCCGATACGGTTAAGTACCTTGGTCTCCTGTTAGATTCCTCGCTTCTTTTCGCTAAGCACGCCAAAATGATGGTTGACAGGGCTCGAAACCTTTTCATGGCGTTGCGTAAAGTCAGTAGGACTAAGTGGGGTCTTAAATACCCAGCGCTTAAGTCCATTTACCGTGCCGTCTTTGTGGCCCAGATTACTTACGCGGCGCGAGTGTGGGGCCACAGAGCCAAGCTTGGGGCCGTAAAGATTACGCTTCTTCGCGGTCAGAGAATCCCTTTAGTGGCCATGACTGGGGCGTATAGGACGACGTCGACACTCGCCCTGCCCGTGATTGCCGGAGTCCTTCCGGCGGACTTAGAGGTCGCAGAGTCAGGGGCCAGAGCCCGCGTCCGCAAAGGTTTGGCGGTCGTATATTACTCGATCTCTGTTGACCCCAGTGTTACTTCCATCAGGGACTGTTGCGCGAGCCTGAAGAGAGAGAGTCTACGCGTTTGGCAAGAGCGATGGGAAACGGGAGGTACCGGTCGTTTAACTTTCGTATTTTTCCCATCGGTCGAGTTTCGGATGAAGTGCGATTTCCTCGCGTTTGATCACTATACCACCCAGCTTGTGGGGGGTCACGGCAGGCTCAGAGGAAAGCTTGCTGAATTTGGGCTGGCCGAGGACCCCCGGTGCCCTTGTGGGTACGGTGATCAAACGGCCGAGCACATTATTTGGTCGTGCGGGTATTTAGACGACGAGCGAGGCGTCCTCTTGGACAGCCTCGGTGAGTGCTTTAACCCGGTTTGGTTTTCGGACTTCGTCCGGAACAAAGATAATTTCGCGGCGTTCAAGCGTTTCGTTCAGAGCTGGGTCGATAAATGGGAACGATTGGAAGGACCGGGCGTTCCCCTCGGGGAGCTCCCCGGACCCTCGAGTTTTCTGTAATTTTAGTTTTTCTATTACTTAGAGTGACGCGCGGTTACCTCGCCCGGAATCGCCCGTTGTTTGTTTCGTCCTCTTTTCCCTTTACGTGGGAACCGGTACCGCTACCCGGGCCTCTGCGAGCTGGTAGGAGTCCACGGAAGGTGAGTGTTGTTGTTGTGTTGGACATGGACCACATTAGTTAAGTTTATAGTTTAAGTGCATGTTAGTTCTAAGATCTCATGATTTACTTTGTATGTTTCAGATGTTCACCCGACACCGACGCCCCTTCCCTTTTCCTACCTTACCGTCCTATCTCTCTCTCGCCATGTAGAGTTTAAGTTAAATATTAAGTAGGCCTGTAAGTTTTCTTCTATCCATATGGCACGAGGGAGGGAGATAGGGACAGACTCGCGGGGGTCCTTTTGCTAGACCCGCCCGGGCGCGCCCTTCCGGAGCGTCTCGGGTAATTTTGAGACAATGCGTGAGAGGGTAGATATAGCGACCACAAGTCGCTGCAACTACCCGGGTCAGAGGTGGGTTTGTCTGTCCCTATATTCACCATGCCGTCCCCCCGTCAGCCCTTCACCATGCCGTCCGTCTAGTGCTTTTGCGGGGTCAGCGTTTACCTCTAATTGGGATGACCGGCGCGTATAGGACTACGTCCACGCTGGCCCTGCCCGTTATCGCCGGGGTCCTCCCGGCCGACCTGGAGGTGTTAGAGTCTTCCGCAAAATGTCGCGTTCGCAAAGGGTTAACGGTCGAGTATTTCTCGATCACCGTCGACCCTAGCGAAACTCTCCTCAGGGTATGTCACTCGAGCCTTCGGAAGGAGAGTCTGCGTGTTTGGCAAGAACGTTGGGATCAAGGGGGTACGGGTCGTCTGACCCACTCTTTTTTCCCTTCCATTGAGGACCGTATGAAGAGTGACTTCCTGGTGTTTGACCACTTCACTACGCAACTGGTAGGGGGCCATGGGAGGCTCAGAGGAAAGCTTGCTGAGTTTGGGCTTTCCCGTGACCCCTGGTGTCCTTGCGGTCGAGGTGCTCAAACTGCCGAGCATGTTATATGGTTTTGTGATTTCTTGTGTGACGAACGTGTGGTTATGTTGGACAGCCTGCATGATTGTGCGACGCCTGCGTGGTATTCCGAACTTGTTCGGAATAGTGTTAACTTTAATGCTTTCAGGGTTTTCGTGCAGAGTTGGGTGTCTAAGTGGGATCTTTTAGGAGGACCGGGCGTTCCCCTCGAGGAGCTTCCCGAACCCGCGATTTAACTTCTCGCAGAGAGACGCGCGAGTTCCTAGCCCGAAGTCGCTCGTTGTTTTGTTTCGTTTACCCCTTCCCTATGAGTGGGAACCGGACCGGCTACCTGGACCCCTGCCTGCTGGTGTCATCCATCCCCCTCGGAGTGCTGTGCCTGGTGTTATGGACATGGACCATTTTAGTGTTAAGTTTTTCTTGTGTATATAAGCCTTGTAATTATGTTTTATGTTTCAGAAAGCTGTCCCCTGCACCGACCCCCTTCCTGACTTTCCTTTCTTCACCGTCCTGTCTCTCTCTTGCCTTGCATGTTAGTTTTAATTAGGCCTTTAAGTGTGTTAGGTTTTTACTCCTGTTTTTTTTCTAAGGCTCGAGAGAGGGAGACAGGGACAGACGCGCGAGGGTCCTTTGTGTGTTCTCTGACCCGCTTCGTAGCACCCTTCAGGTGCGTCGGAGTTACTATCTTTGTCTTGCGAGGATAGATATAACGACCCCAAGTCGTTGCAACTATCCGGGAATGTGGTGGGTTAAGTCTGTCCCTATATTGTCCTGATATTGTTCTCAGTGTTGTGTGTTAGTGTAGACTTTGGATTTTGGACTGCGGGGGTTCCGCAAATCGTCGCCCCCCCTTTGGTGTGACGTCACTAGTCACCCCCCCACAATAGTGTCGGACCGGGTTACATCGAGCGTGCCCGCCCGTCGAAATCGCCGCCGGGCACGTTCGTTGCCGCTGTCGGCGCCTCTTATAGGGGCGTCGAGAAGAACTTTCTTGACGTTCGGCGTCGTCGATTTCGACTTCGGTCGGAATCGAAGAAATGGACCCAGAGAGAGCGAAGGCTCCGACGACCCCGCGAACGGATGCGAATCCGTTCGCTAGGTCGTCGGCGACTCCTAGGAGCCCTGTGTTGGCGGCTGCCAGCGCGCCTGTGTCGCCAAGCAAGAGTAAGAGAACGACCAAGAAAAAGCGTACCGCGAGCATGGAGTCGCCGCAGGCCAAGCTGGCCGACCTGGCGGCCACGTCCAGCTCGGACTCCTCGGAGTCCGAAGCTGAGGTGAACCACGGGGGCAACCCTGTGGCGCCACCGTTGACGCTGGTTGCCGGGCGACCGGCCCCGGCCCTTGGAAGTGGCTCCCTTGCTGGGTCGCCCGTCTACCCAGTCTCGACCGGCCCTGTTTCAGGAGGCGTGCCCACCTCAACGGACTTCGGCATCGCCGTGGCATCCGTTCAGGCGGCGCTCAAGGCGACGATGGGAGTGTGCACGGAGCACAACTCCCGGCTCAACAAGGACCAGCTGGCGAGAATTTCCGGCGAGCAACTGGAGGTTCAGCGTTGCGTGGGGGTCATGTCGGCCCTGTTCAGCGACATAGCAGGGAGGCACGCGGCCATCAGCGCACTCGCCGATGGTCGCCTGAAGACCGTGGAGAGTGCCGTTGCTGCGGCGGCTCCGAGGGGTGAGACTGCCCCTGTCTCCTACCGGGACAAGCTTCTCAGCTCAGCCCCGGTGATGACCATTGGTGGGCAGAAGAGGACCGTCCCGCCCCAGCGGCCGACGGTCGTCATCTATCCGGAAAAGGAGGATGCTGCTGCCACGTCGGAAACGACCAAGGCGGCCCTAATGAAAGCGCTCGACCCGAGGGAGGACGGGTTCCGTCCGGTGGTCGTCCGGAAGGTCGCCAGGGCTGGCGTCCTTCTTCAGACGGCCACCAAAGAAGGTCTGGACCGCCTGAGAGGTGCGGAAGAGAAACTGAAGACGGCGGGCCTCAAGTCAGTGGAACCCCGTGGGCGGCTTCCTCGGATCGTCATTCATGACGTTCCGAGGGAACTCGATGAGAAAAAGGTGGCCGAGCTCGTCTGGGAGCAAAATGTCTCGGGCGAACGTGACCTGACAAAGGCTGAGTTCCTCAGCACGTTTAAGAGGGCTTTTGTCTTCGGCCCGCGTTCGGGGGACGTTATGCAGTGTGTATACGCGATACACCCTACCGCGAGGCGTGTTTTATTGGACGAGGGAAGGGCGTACCTCGACTGGAGTGCCTGCAGAGTTCGTGACTACTTTGGGGCACTTAGGTGCCACAAGTGTCACCTCTACGGGCACAGCCAGGCTAGATGCACGGAGACCGCACAGATTTGCGGCCACTGCGCCTCCCCCGGGCATGCAGCTGATGCCTGCCCTAGGCGTGCTGAGGCTCCTAAATGTGCCACATGTTCGCGCCTGAAAAAGGACGCCTGCCACAAGACGGGTTCGGCGCAGTGCGGCGCCTACCAGCGCGCCGTGGAACGGGTGGCGAACTCGACTAACTATGGATAGTCGAGCCTCCATCGTCATGGCACAACAGAACCTACAGCGGAGCAGAGCGGCGACCGCGGAGTTTGGGAAGCTTCTCGAGGAGAATAGAGTCACGGTAGGTTTCATACAGGAACAGTATTCCGCGTTCGGTAAGACTTGCGGGATCGGCCGACCGGGCATGGTGCTTGAAAAAGGAAACCGTCCGATGGCGGGGATCGTAGTGAACGAGAGTTCGGTGCGTCCCCTCCTACTGGACCATCTGTCCGACGAGCACCGTGTCTGTGCGGCGATTTCCGTGTCCGGCCACGAGCTTTACCTTATCTCTGTCTATTTCCAGTTTAGTCACGATTTTGGCCCTCACGTAGCCGGACTGGCTAGGGCCCTCGACGAACTGCGCGGGAAACATGTTATCGTCGCCGGGGATTTTAACGCTCGGTCCTCCGCCTGGTTTGACTCTAGGCCTGGGCATGATCCGGGTAGGGACGAGGCTGTTGAGGAGCTTATTGCGTCCTACGGACTGCACATAGTCAATGCTCCTGGTCAGCCTCACACCTACTTCGGTCCAACAGGGGTCAGTAACATTGACCTAACCCTGTGCACCCCGGGCCTGGGGAAAGACATTCGCGATTGGGTAGTGCATGAAACGGCCAGCTCTTCGGATCACCGGCTCATTACGTTTCGTGTGGGCAGGGAAATCCCGCTCCCACCGAAGCGTCTTTGGCGGTATCGGGCCGGTGAAAACGTTGATTGGGAGAAATTCGGTGACGCTCTCTCTGAGGGCTTTCGCGACTTCCCAGATCCGTCCTCCACCCACCCTAGTGTCCTCGGACAAGTTTTCGACCAGACGGTCACCAGTGTTTGCGAACACTCGCTAGGTAGGAAAAAGCCAGGCTCGAACTTCAACACCCCGTGGTGGTCACCCGTTCTTAATGACCTCAGACTCAGTTTCCGTCGGGCCTATAGGAAGTTCGGAGCCGTCAGGAGAGGTGCCGCCACCGCTGCGAGGGCAGCAGAACTTCGCCTCGAAATGTCCCGCACCCGCCATGCTTACCACACTGAGATTCGTCGGGCAAAGACTGAGTCCTGGCGTAACTGGGTCTCAGAGCTAGGTAACACCAACCCTTGGCAAGTTTTGAGCGTCATGCAAAAGTCCGGTCAAGGAGGAGACCGACACCTCGCCAGTATTGTTACTGACGGGGTTGCCTCCCTTAGCATTCGTGACACCATCAGCTCCCTTCTGGAGTCCCTTGTCCCCTCGGACAGCGTCCTAGGCGAGAACGTTCATCATCGCCAAATTAGAGTTTTCGCGACCCTACCGTCATCCGCACCAGTTTCTTCCGCTGTCACGGCTGAGGAGATAGGCGGAATCATAGGCGCGCTCTCGGCTAAGAAGGCTCCCGGTATGGATAATATGACGAGCACAATCGTTCAGAACGTGTGGAAGTACGCCCGATGGGAGGTGACCGTTGTGATGCAGAAATGTGTCGAGATTGGTCACTTTCCTAGGTGCTGGAAATCGGGCCTCCTAAGAGTTATCCCCAAAGGGAACGACAAACCAAGGTCAGACCCCAAAGCGTACCGGCCCATCACGTTATTGCCGATTTTCGGCAAGATCTTGGAGGTGCTGGTGCGCAACAGGTTGGATGAGACTCTGTCTCCCCTAAGCGACCGACAGTTTGGTTTCGTCAAGGGTAGGTCGACGGAGGACGCGATTTCATATGCGCTGGAGTGGAGTGCTTCCTGCGGTAGCAAGTATTGCCTTGCTGTGTTCCTGGACATCTCCGGGGCTTTCGACAATGCGTGGTGGCCGATGATTCTGTGTAAGCTTCGCGCCAAACAGTGTCCTGGTTAACAAAGGGTTAACGGTCGAGTATTTCTCGATCACCGTCGACCCTAGCGAAACTCTCCTCAGGGTATGTCACTCGAGCCTTCGGAAGGAGAGTCTGCGTGTTTGGCAAGAACGTTGGGATCAAGGGGGTACGGGTCGTCTGACCCACTCTTTTTTCCCTTCCATTGAGGACCGTATGAAGAGTGACTTCCTGGTGTTTGACCACTTCACTACGCAACTGGTAGGGGGCCATGGGAGGCTCAGAGGAAAGCTTGCTGAGTTTGGGCTTTCCCGTGACCCCTGGTGTCCTTGCGGTCGAGGTGCTCAAACTGCCGAGCATGTTATATGGTTTTGTGATTTCTTGTGTGACGAACGTGTGGTTATGTTGGACAGCCTGCATGATTGTGCGACGCCTGCGTGGTATTCCGAACTTGTTCGGAATAGTGTTAACTTTAATGCTTTCAGGGTTTTCGTGCAGAGTTGGGTGTCTAAGTGGGATCTTTTAGGAGGACCGGGCGTTCCCCTCGAGGAGCTTCCCGAACCCGCGATTTAACTTCTCGCAGAGAGACGCGCGAGTTCCTAGCCCGAAGTCGCTCGTTGTTTTGTTTCGTTTACCCCTTCCCTATGAGTGGGAACCGGACCGGCTACCTGGACCCCTGCCTGCTGGTGTCATAGCCGGACTGGCTAGGGCCCTCGACGAACTGCGCGGGAAACATGTTATCGTCGCCGGGGATTTTAACGCTCGGTCCTCCGCCTGGTTTGACTCTAGGCCTGGGCATGATCCGGGTAGGGACGAGGCTGTTGAGGAGCTTATTGCGTCCTACGGACTGCACATAGTCAATGCTCCTGGTCAGCCTCACACCTACTTCGGTCCAACAGGGGTCAGTAACATTGACCTAACCCTGTGCACCCCGGGCCTGGGGAAAGACATTCGCGATTGGGTAGTGCATGAAACGGCCAGCTCTTCGGATCACCGGCTCATTACGTTTCGTGTGGGCAGGGAAATCCCGCTCCCACCGAAGCGTCTTTGGCGGTATCGGGCCGGTGAAAACGTTGATTGGGAGAAATTCGGTGACGCTCTCTCTGAGGGCTTTCGCGACTTCCCAGATCCGTCCTCCACCCACCCTAGTGTCCTCGGACAAGTTTTCGACCAGACGGTCACCAGTGTTTGCGAACACTCGCTAGGTAGGAAAAAGCCAGGCTCGAACTTCAACACCCCGTGGTGGTCACCCGTTCTTAATGACCTCAGACTCAGTTTCCGTCGGGCCTATAGGAAGTTCGGAGCCGTCAGGAGAGGTGCCGCCACCGCTGCGAGGGCAGCAGAACTTCGCCTCGAAATGTCCCGCACCCGCCATGCTTACCACACTGAGATTCGTCGGGCAAAGACTGAGTCCTGGCGTAACTGGGTCTCAGAGCTAGGTAACACCAACCCTTGGCAAGTTTTGAGCGTCATGCAAAAGTCCGGTCAAGGAGGAGACCGACACCTCGCCAGTATTGTTACTGACGGGGTTGCCTCCCTTAGCATTCGTGACACCATCAGCTCCCTTCTGGAGTCCCTTGTCCCCTCGGACAGCGTCCTAGGCGAGAACGTTCATCATCGCCAAATTAGAGTTTTCGCGACCCTACCGTCATCCGCACCAGTTTCTTCCGCTGTCACGGCTGAGGAGATAGGCGGAATCATAGGCGCGCTCTCGGCTAAGAAGGCTCCCGGTATGGATAATATGACGAGCACAATCGTTCAGAACGTGTGGAAGTACGCCCGATGGGAGGTGACCGTTGTGATGCAGAAATGTGTCGAGATTGGTCACTTTCCTAGGTGCTGGAAATCGGGCCTCCTAAGAGTTATCCCCAAAGGGAACGACAAACCAAGGTCAGACCCCAAAGCGTACCGGCCCATCACGTTATTGCCGATTTTCGGCAAGATCTTGGAGGTGCTGGTGCGCAACAGGTTGGATGAGACTCTGTCTCCCCTAAGCGACCGACAGTTTGGTTTCGTCAAGGGTAGGTCGACGGAGGACGCGATTTCATATGCGCTGGAGTGGAGTGCTTCCTGCGGTAGCAAGTATTGCCTTGCTGTGTTCCTGGACATCTCCGGGGCTTTCGACAATGCGTGGTGGCCGATGATTCTGTGTAAGCTTCGCGCCAAACAGTGTCCTGCAAATCTCCTGCGTCTAGTTCGGAGTTACTTCGAAGAACGCACAGTCTCTATCACATACGGGTCTGAGATAGTCGACAAGGTGGCAAGCATGGGGTGCCCCCAGGGCTCCGTCCTGGGCCCCGACTTCTGGAACGTCTTGTTTGACGACCTTTTGAGCCTCCCCCTACCAGACGGATGCACCATGACCGGGTACGCTGACGATGGTCTGCTGCTGATCAGTGGAAATAGTCGGATTGAAGTAGAGAGGAAGGCGGCTCGTTGCTTTGAGCTCATTCTCGAATGGGCTCGGAGGAATAAGCTAACTTTCTCACCCGGCAAGACCCAGGCGATGATGCTGAAAGGCAAACTCGCCAGGAAGCCCCACCTTCGGTTTGACAATTCCACAGTGGCTTTCCCCGATACGGTTAAGTACCTTGGTCTCCTGTTAGATTCCTCGCTTCTTTTCGCTAAGCACGCCAAAATGATGGTTGACAGGGCTCGAAACCTTTTCATGGCGTTGCGTAAAGTCAGTAGGACTAAGTGGGGTCTTAAATACCCAGCGCTTAAGTCCATTTACCGTGCCGTCTTTGTGGCCCAGATTACTTACGCGGCGCGAGTGTGGGGCCACAGAGCCAAGCTTGGGGCCGTAAAGATTACCCTTCTTCGCGGTCAGAGAATCCCTTTAGTAGCCATGACTGGGGCGTATAGGACGACGTCGACACTCGCCCTGCCCGTGATTGCCGGAGTCCTTCCGGCGGACTTAGAGGTCGCAGAGTCAGGGGCCAGAGCCCGCGTCCGCAAAGGTTTGGCGGTCGTATATTACTCGATCTCTGTTGACCCCAGTGTTACTTCCATCAGGGACTGTTGCGCGAGCCTGAAGAGAGAGAGTCTACGCGTTTGGCAAGAGCGATGGGAAACGGGAGGTACCGGTCGTTTAACTTTCGCATTTTTCCCATCGGTCGAGTTTCGGATGAAGTGCGATTTCCTCGCGTTTGATCACTATACCACCCAGCTTGTGGGGGGTCACGGCAGGCTCAGAGGAAAGCTTGCTGAATTTGGGCTGGCCGAGGACCCCCGGTGCCCTTGTGGGTACGGTGATCAAACGGCCGAGCACATTATTTGGTCGTGCGGGTATTTAGACGACGAGCGAGGCGTCCTCTTGGACAGCCTCGGTGAGTGCTTTAACCCGGTTTGGTTTTCGGACTTCGTCCGGAACAAAGATAATTTCGCGGCGTTCAAGCGTTTCGTTCAGAGCTGGGTCGATAAATGGGAACGATTGGAAGGACCGGGCGTTCCCCTCGGGGAGCTCCCCGGACCCTCGAGTTTTCTGTAATTTTAGTTTTTCTATTACTTAGAGTGACGCGCGGTTACCTCGCCCGGAATCGCCCGTTGTTTGTTTCGTCCTCTTTTCCCTTTACGTGGGAACCGGTACCGCTACCCGGGCCTCTGCGAGCTGGTAGGAGTCCACGGAAGGTGAGTGTTGTTGTTGTGTTGGACATGGACCACATTAGTTAAGTTTATAGTTTAAGTGCATGTTAGTTCTAAGATCTCATGATTTACTTTGTATGTTTCAGATGTTCACCCGACACCGACGCCCCTTCCCTTTTCCTACCTTACCGTCCTATCTCTCTCTCGCCATGTAGAGTTTAAGTTAAATATTAAGTAGGCCTGTAAGTTTTCTTCTATCCATATGGCACGAGGGAGGGAGATAGGGACAGACTCGCGGGGGTCCTTTTGCTAGACCCGCCCGGGCGCGCCCTTCCGGAGCGTCTCGGGTAATTTTGAGACAATGCGTGAGAGGGTAGATATAGCGACCACAAGTCGCTGCAACTACCCGGGTCAGAGGTGGGTTTGTCTGTCCCTATATAATCTGTCGCGATTTAACTTCTCGTAGAGAGACGCGCGAGTTCCTAGCCCGAAGTCGCTCGTTGTTTTGTTTCGTTTACCCCTTCCCTATGAGTGGGAACCGGACCGGCTACCTGGACCCCTGCCTGCTGGTGTCATCCATCCCCCTCGGAGTGCTGTGCCTGGTGTTATGGACATGGACCATTTTAGTGTTAAGTTTTTCTTGTGTATATAAGCCTTGTAATTATGTTTTATGTTTCAGAAAGCTGTCCCCTGCACCGACCCCCTTCCTGACTTTCCTTTCTTCACCGTCCTGTCTCTCTCTTGCCTTGCATGTTAGTTTTAATTAGGCCTTTAAGTGTGTTAGGTTTTTACTCCTGTTTTTTTTTTTCTAAGGCTCGAGAGAGGGAGACAGGGACAGACGCGCGAGGGTCCTTTTTTGTGTTCTCTGACCCGCTTCGTAGCACCCTTCAGGTGCGTCGGAGTTACTATCTTTGTCTTGCGAGGATAGATATAACGACCCCAAGTCGTTGCAACTATCCGGGAATGTGGTGGGTTAAGTCTGTCCCTATCTTCCGTACGATTCCGGGCGCAACCGTTGCCGCGAACGGACGTGCTCTCAGCTCGCTCGTGCGACGACGCTGCGTTTTGTTTTCGTTTTCGTGTATTTCGGCATACCCGCATTTCAGTACTTCGGGAGTGGTTTTTCTTGGGAAAGTCATCCCAGAGGTCTGGTCGGGTCCCCGACCCCTTCCCCCCTGCTCTCCAGGGGGGTTCACGCGATTTGGACGCTTTCCGGGACGATTCGGGGCATAAAAGCCCTTAAACAGTGCAGTGCTAGGTGTCAAGTGCAACTTTTGTTGGATTGAACCCGGGTGATCCCTCGGGATATAGTGTGTACCAGGAGGGTGTCCTCTCGGGCTTCCCTCCCCTCACCTCTCAAGGGATTTCCCTGGACTTTGGCCCGATTGAGGGCTTGTTTTCAGGACTAAGACTGTTAAGGAGGTAGGATTTTTTTTTATTTTTTTTTTTTTTATAGTTTAAAATTGTCGGCTACCGAGACGTGTGCCGCAATTTCGTTTTAATATTAAGCTTGCTGTGAGTTTATTCTCATCGAACAATTTCTTTGTCGGTGTCCAAGACTGTAGGTACTAGTGTGGTGCGTGTAGGAGGTAGTTTCGGATCCGAACATTTTCTGTCGGTCTCGGCCTCCTGCTGGACACGGAACGCTAGCGACTATTTTATTTTGTGTGTGCGCTGTGTTGGACAGGAGTTTCAAATTGTGACTTTTAATCCCGGTGCGTTGTGTCCGATAGGAACATTTTAATATTGTTCTCAGTGTTGTGTGTTAGTGTAGACTTTGGATTTTGGACTGCGGGGGTTCCGCAAATCGTCGCCCCCCCTTTGGTGTGACGTCACTGGTCACCCCCCCACAATAGTGTCGGACCGGGTTACATCGAGCGTGCCCGCCCGTCGAAATCGCCGCCGGGCACGTTCGTTGCCGCTGTCGGCGCCTCTTATAGGGGCGTCGAGAAGAACTTTCTTGACGTTCGGCATCGTCGATTTCGACTTCGGTCGGAATCGAAGAAATGGACCCAGAGAGAGCGAAGGCTCCGACGACCCCGCGAACGGATGCGAATCCGTTCGCTAGGTCGACCGCGACGCCTAGGAGTCCGGTGCTGGTGGCCACCAGCGCACCTGTGTCGCCGTGTAAGAAGAAACGGACGACCAAAAAGAAGCGGACGGCGAGCATGGAGTCGCCGAAGGCCAAGTTGGCTGATCTGGCCGCCACGTCCAGCTCGGACTTCTCGGAGTCCGAAGCTGAGGTGAACCACGGGGGCAACCCTGTGGCGCCACCGTCGACGCTGGCGGCCGGGCGGCCGGCCCCGGCCCTTGAAAGCGGCTCCCCCGCCGGGTCGTCCGTCCACCCGGTTGCGACCGGCCCTACCATAGGAGGCGTGCCCACCTCGAAGGATTTCGAAGTCTACACTGTGTACGTTCAGACGGCGCTTAAGACGATGATGGGCATTTGCACGGAGCAGAACTCCCGTCTAAACAAGGACCAGTTGTCAAGAATTTGCGGTGAGCAACTGGAGATCCAGCGTTGTGTTGGGGCCATGTCGGCCCTCTTTGGCGAAATAACAGGGAGTCACGCGGCCATCAGCGTACTTGCTGATGGTCGCCTGAAGAACATGGAGAGTGCCGTTGCTGCGGCGGCTCCGAGGGGCGAGACTGCCCCTGTCTCCTACCGGGACAAGCTTCTCAGCTCAGCCCCGGTGATGACCATTGGTGGGCAGAGGAGGACCGTCCCGCCCCAGCGGCCGACGGTCGTCATCTATCCGGAAAAGGAGGATGCTGCCGCCACGTCGGAAACGACCAAGGCGGCCCTAATGAAAGCGCTCGACCCGAGGGAGGACGGGTTCCGTCCGGTGGTCGTCCGGAAGGTCGCCAGGGCTGGCGTCCTTCTTCAGACGGCCACCAAAGAAGGTCTGGACCGCCTGAGAGGTGCGGAAGAGAAACTGAGGACGGCGGGCCTCAAGTCAGTGGAACCCCGTGGGCGGCTTCCTCGGATCGTCATTCATGACGTTCCGAGGGAACTCGATGAGAAAAAGGTGGCCGAGCTCGTCTGGGAGCAAAATGTCTCGGGCGAACGTGACCTGACAAAGGCTGAGTTCCTCAGCACGTTTAAGAGGGCTTTTGTCTTCGGCCCACGTTCGGGGGACGTAATGCAGTGTGTATACGCGATACACCCTACCGCGAGGCGTGTTTTATTGGACGAGGGAAGGGCGTACCTCGACTGGAGTGCCTGCAGAGTTCGGGACTACTTTGGGGCACTTAGGTGCCACAAGTGTCACCTCTACGGGCACAGCCAGGCTAGATGCACGGAGACCGCACAGATTTGCGGCCACTGCGCCTCCCCCGGGCATGCAGCTGATGCCTGCCCTAGGCGTGCTGAGGCTCCTAAATGTGCCACATGTTCGCGCCTGAAAAAGGACGCCTGCCATAAGACGGGTTCGGCGCAGTGCGGCGCCTACCAGCGCGCCGTGGAGCGGGTGGCGAACTCGACTAACTATGGATAGTCGAGCCTCCATCGTCATGGCACAGCAGAACCTACAACGGAGCAGAGCGGCGACCGCGGAGTTTGGGAAGCTTCTCGAGGAGAACAGAGTCACGGTAGGTTTCATACAGGAACAGTATTCCGCGTTCGGTAAGACTTGCGGGATCGGCCGACCGGGCATGGTGCTTGAAAAAGGAAACCGTCCGATGGCGGGGATCGTAGTGAACGAGAGTTCGGTGCATCCCCTCCTACTGGACCATCTGTCCGACGAGCACCGTGTCTGTGCGGCGATTTCCGTGTCCGGCCACGAGCTTTACCTTATCTCTGTCTATTTCCAGTTTAGTCACGATTTTGGCCCTCACGTAGCCGGACTGGCTAGGGCCCTCGACGAACTGCGCGGGAAACATGTTATCGTCGCCGGGGATTTTAACGCTCGGTCCTCCGCCTGGTTTGACTCTAGGCCTGGGCATGATCCGGGTAGGGACGAGGCTGTTGAGGAGCTTATTGCGTCCTACGGACTGCACATAGTCAATGCTCCTGGTCAGCCTCACACCTACTTCGGTCCAACAGGGGTCAGTAACATTGACCTAACCCTGTGCACCCCGGGCCTGGGGAAAGACATTCGCGATTGGGTAGTGCATGAAACGGCCAGCTCTTCGGATCACCGGCTCATTACGTTTCGTGTGGGCAGGGAAATCCCGCTCCCACCGAAGCGTCTTTGGCGGTATCGGGCCGGTGAAAACGTTGATTGGGAGAAATTCGGTGACGCTCTCTCTGAGGGCTTTCGCGATTTCCCAGATCCGTCCTCCACCCACCCTAGTGTCCTCGGACAAGTTTTCGACCAGACGGTCACCAGTGTTTGCGAACACTCGCTAGGTAGGAAAAAGCCAGGCTCGAACTTCAACACCCCGTGGTGGTCACCCGTTCTTAATGACCTTAGACTCAGTTTCCGTCGGGCCTATAGGAAGTTCGGAGCCGTCAGGAGAGGTGCCGCCACCGCTGCGAGGGCAGCAGAACTCCGCCTCGAAATGTCCCGCACCCGCCATGCTTACCACACAGAGATTCGTCGGGCAAAGACTGAGTCCTGGCGTAACTGGGTCTCAGAGCTAGGTAACACCAACCCTTGGCAAGTTTTGAGCGTCATGCAAAAGTCCGGTCAAGGAGGAGACCGACACCTCGCCAGTATTGTTACTGACGGGGTTGCCTCCCTTAGCATTCGTGACACCATCAGCTCCCTTCTGGAGTCCCTTGTCCCCTCGGACAGCGTCCTAGGCGAGAACGTTCATCATCGCCAAATTAGAGTTTTCGCGACCCTACCGTCATCCGCACCAGTTTCTTCCGCTGTCACGGCTGAGGAGATAGGCGGAATCATAGGCGCGCTCTCGGCTAAGAAGGCTCCCGGTATGGATAATATGACGAGCACAATCGTTCAGAACGTGTGGAAGTACGCCCGATGGGAGGTGACCGTTGTGATGCAGAAATGTGTCGAGATTGGTCACTTTCCTAGGTGCTGGAAATCGGGCCTCCTAAGAGTTATCCCCAAAGGGAACGACAAACCAAGGTCAGACCCCAAAGCGTACCGGCCCATCACGTTATTGCCGATTTTCGGCAAGATCTTGGAGGTGCTGGTGCGCAACAGGTTGGATGAGACTCTGTCTCCCCTAAGCGACCGACAGTTTGGTTTCGTCAAGGGTAGGTCGACGGAGGACGCGATTTCATATGCGCTGGAGTGGAGTGCTTCCTGCGGTAGCAAGTATTGCCTTGCTGTGTTCCTGGACATCTCCGGGGCTTTCGACAATGCGTGGTGGCCGATGATCCTGTGTAAGCTTCGCGCCAAACAGTGTCCTGCAAATCTCCTGCGTCTAGTTCGGAGTTACTTCGAAGAACGCACAGTCTCTATCACGTACGGGTCTGAGATAGTCGACAAGGTGGCAAGCATGGGGTGCCCCCAGGGTTCCGTCCTGGGCCCCGACTTCTGGAACGTCTTGTTTGACGACCTTTTGAGCCTCCCCCTACCAGACGGATGCACTATGACCGGGTACGCTGACGATGGTCTGCTGCTGATCAGTGGAAATAGTCGGATCGAAGTAGAGAGGAAGGCGGCTCGTTGCTTTGAGCTCATTCTCGAATGGGCTCGGAGGAATAAGCTAACTTTCTCACCCGGCAAGACCCAGGCGATGATGCTGAAAGGCAAACTCGCCAGGAAGCCCCACCTTCGGTTTGATAATTCCACAGTGGCTTTCCCCGATACGGTTAAGTACCTCGGTCTCCTGTTAGATTCCCCGCTTCTTTTCGCTAAGCACGCCAAAATGATGGTTGACAGGGCTCGAAACCTTTTCATGGCGTTGCGTAAAGTCAGTAGGACTAAGTGGGGTCTTAAATACCCAGCGCTTAAGTCCATTTACCGTGCCGTCTTTGTGGCTCAGATTACCTACGCGGCGCGAGTGTGGGGCCACAGAGCCAAGCTTGGGGCCGTAAAGATCACCCTTCTTCGCGGTCAGAGGATCCCTTTAGTAGCCATGACTGGGGCGTATAGGACGACGTCGACACTCGCCCTGCCCGTGATTGCCGGAGTCCTTCCGGCGGACTTAGAGGTCGCAGAGTCAGGGGCCAGAGCCCGCGTCCGCAAAGGTTTGGCGGTCGTATACTACTCGATTTCTGTTGACCCCAGTGTTACTTCCATCAGGGACTGTTGCGCGAGCCTGAAGAGAGAGAGTCTACGCGTTTGGCAAGAGCGATGGGAATCGGGAGGTACCGGTCGTTTAACTTTCGCGTTTTTCCCATCGGTCGAGTTTCGGATGAAGTGCGATTTCCTCGCGTTTGATCACTATACCACCCAGCTTGTGGGGGGTCACGGCAGGCTCAGAGGAAAGCTTGCTGAATTTGGGCTGGCCGAGGACCCCCGGTGCCCTTGTGGGTACGGTGATCAAACGGCCGAGCACATTATTTGGTCGTGCGGGTATTTAGACGACAAGCGAGGCGTCCTCTTGGACAGCCTCGGTGAGTGCTTTAACCCGGTTTGGTTTTCGGACTTCGTCCGGAACAAAGATAATTTCGCGGCGTTCAAGCGTTTCGTTCAGAGCTGGGTCGATAAATGGGAACGATTGGAAGGACCGGGCGTTCCCCTCGGGGAGCTCCCCGGACCCTCGAGTTTTCTGTAATTTTAGTTTGTCTATTACATAGAGTGACGCGCGGTTACCTCGCCCGGAATCGCCCGTTGTTTGTTTCGTCTTCTTTCCCTTAACGTGGGAACCGGTACCGCTACCCGGGCCCCTGCGCGCTGGTAGGAGTCCACGGAAGGTGAGTGTTGTGTTGTGTTGGACATGGACCGCATTAGTTAAGTCATAGTTTAAGTGCATGTTAGATATAAGTTTTTAATGATCTGCTTATGTTTCAGATGTTCACCCGACACCGACGCCCCCTCCCTTTTCCTACCTTACCGTCCTATCTCTCTCTCGCCATGTAGAGTTTAAGTTAAATATTAAGTAGGCCTGTAAGTTTTCTTCTATCCATATGGCACGAGGGAGGGAGATAGGGACAGACTCGCGGGGGTCCTTTTGCTAGACCCGCCCGGGCGCGCCCTTCCGGAGCGTCTCGGGTAATTTTGAGACAATGCGTGAGAGGGTAGATATAGCGACCACAAGTCGCTGCAACTACCCGGGTCAGAGGTGGGTTTGTCTGTCCCTATCTACTGGGCGTAACTGGGCGTAACTGGGTCTCAGAGCTAGGTAACACCAACCCTTGGCAAGTTTTGAGCGTCATGCAAAAGTCCGGTCAAGGAGGAGACCGACACCTCGCCAGTATTGTTACTGACGGGGTTGCCTCCCTTAGCATTCGTGACACCATCAGCTCCCTTCTGGAGTCCCTTGTCCCCTCGGACAGCGTCCTAGGCGAGAACGTTCATCATCGCCAAATTAGAGTTTTCGCGACCCTACCGTCATCCGCACCAGTTTCTTCCGCTGTCACGGCTGAGGAGATAGGCGGAATCATAGGCGCGCTCTCGGCTAAGAAGGCTCCCGGTATGGATAATATGACGAGCACAATCGTTCAGAACGTGTGGAAGTACGCCCGATGGGAGGTGACCGTTGTGATGCAGAAATGTGTCGAGATTGGTCACTTTCCTAGGTGCTGGAAATCGGGCCTCCTAAGAGTTATCCCCAAAGGGAACGACAAACCAAGGTCAGACCCCAAAGCGTACCGGCCCATCACGTTACTGCCGATTTTCGGCAAGATCTTGGAGGTGCTGGTGCGCAACAGGTTGGATGAGACTCTGTCTCCCCTAAGCGACCGACAGTTTGGTTTCGTCAAGGGTAGGTCGACGGAGGACGCGATTTCATATGCGCTGGAGTGGAGTGCTTCCTGCGGTAGCAAGTATTGCCTTGCTGTGTTCCTGGACATCTCCGGGGCTTTCGACAATGCGTGGTGGCCGATGATTCTGTGTAAGCTTCGCGCCAAACAGTGTCCTGCAAATCTCCTGCGTCTAGTTCGGAGTTACTTCGAAGAACGCACAGTCTCTATCACATACGGGTCTGAGATAGTCGACAAGGTGGCAAGCATGGGGTGCCCCCAGGGCTCCGTCCTGGGCCCCGACTTCTGGAACGTCTTGTTTGACGACCTTTTGAGCCTCCCCCTACCAGACGGATGCACCATGACCGGGTACGCTGACGATGGTCTGCTGCTGATCAGTGGAAATAGTCGGATTGAAGTAGAGAGGAAGGCGGCTCGTTGCTTTGAGCTCATTCTCGAATGGGCTCGGAGGAATAAGCTAACTTTCTCACCCGGCAAGACCCAGGCGATGATGCTGAAAGGCAAACTCGCCAGGAAGCCCCACCTTCGGTTTGACAATTCCACAGTGGCTTTCCCCGATACGGTTAAGTACCTTGGTCTCCTGTTAGATTCCTCGCTTCTTTTCGCTAAGCACGCCAAAATGATGGTTGACAGGGCTCGAAACCTTTTCATGGCGTTGCGTAAAGTCAGTAGGACTAAGTGGGGTCTTAAATACCCAGCGCTTAAGTCCATTTACCGTGCCGTCTTTGTGGCCCAGATTACTTACGCGGCGCGAGTGTGGGGCCACAGAGCCAAGCTTGGGGCCGTAAAGATTACCCTTCTTCGCGGTCAGAGAATCCCTTTAGTAGCCATGACTGGGGCGTATAGGACGACGTCGACACTCGCCCTGCCCGTGATTGCCGGAGTCCTTCCGGCGGACTTAGAGGTCGCAGAGTCAGGGGCCAGAGCCCGCGTCCGCAAAGGTTTGGCGGTCGTATATTACTCGATCTCTGTTGACCCCAGTGTTACTTCCATCAGGGACTGTTGCGCGAGCCTGAAGAGAGAGAGTCTACGCGTTTGGCAAGAGCGATGGGAAACGGGAGGTACCGGTCGTTTAACTTTCGCATTTTTCCCATCGGTCGAGTTTCGGATGAAGTGCGATTTCCTCGCGTTTGATCACTACACCACCCAGCTTGTGGGGGGTCACGGCAGGCTCAGAGGAAAGCTTGCTGAATTTGGGCTTGCCGAGGACCCCCGGTGCCCTTGTGGGTACGGTGATCAAACGGCCGAGCACATTATTTGGTCGTGCGGGTTTTTAGACGACGAGCGAGGCGTCCTCTTGGACAGCCTCGGTGAGTGCTTTAACCCGGTTTGGTTTTCGGACTTCGTCCGGAACAAAGAAAATTTCGCGGCGTTCAAGCGTTTCGTTCAGAGCTGGGTCGATAAATGGGAACGATTGGAAGGACCGGGCGTTCCCCTCGGGGAGCTCCCCGGACCCTCGAGTTTTCTGTAATTTTAGTTTTTGCTATTACTTAGAGTGACGCGCGGTTACCTCGCCCGGAATCGCCCGTTGTTTGTTTCGTCTTCTTTTCCCTTTACGTGGGAACCGGTACCGCTACCCGGGCCTCTGCGAGCTGGTAGGAGTCCACGGAAGGTGAGTGTTGTTGTTGTGTTGGACATGGACCACATTAGTTAAGTTTATAGTTTAAGTGCATGTTAGTTCTAAGATCTCATGATTTACTTTGTATGTTTCAGATGTTCACCCGACACCGACGCCCCTTCCCTTTTCCTACCTTACCGTCCTATCTCTCTCTCGCCATGTAGAGTTTAAGTTAAATATTAAGTAGGCCTGTAAGTTTTCTTCTATCCATATGGCACGAGGGAGGGAGATAGGGACAGACTCGCGGGGGTCCTTTTGCTAGACCCGCCCGGGCGCGCCCTTCCGGAGCGTCTCGGGTAATTTTGAGACAATGCGTGAGAGGGTAGATATAGCGACCACAAGTCGCTGCAACTACCCGGGTCAGAGGTGGGTTTGTCTGTCCCGCTTGGCTAAGCCGAAGCTGAGGACCGCCGGCCTGAAGACCGTCGAGCCTCGTGGGCGTCTCCCCCGGATCGTGATTCACGACATTCCGAGGGAGCTGGATGAGAAACGGGTGGCTGATCTCATTTGGGATCAGAACATTTCTGGCGCGTGTGAGCTGGCGAAGGGGGAGTTTTCCTCGACCTTCAAACGGGCTTTTGTTTTCGGGAAGCGCACTGGTGACGTAATGCAGTGCGTCTACATGGTTCACCCGTCTGTCAGGCGTGTCCTCTTGCAAGAGGGGCGCGCCTACTTGGACTGGAGCGCGTGCAAGGTACGTGATTACTTTGGGGCACTTCGGTGCCACAAGTGTCAAATGTACGGGCACAGCCTTAAAGGCTGCTCCGAGACCGTGCAGATGTGCGGTCATTGCGCTTCGCCTGGGCACGACTCGAGCGATTGCCCCAAGAAGGCCGACGAACCGAAGTGTGCCACTTGCACGCGGCTGAGGAAGGAGGCAGCCCACAAGACCGGCTCATCTGAGTGCGGCGCTTACCAGCGGGCGGTTGAACGGGTGGCTATCTCGACCAACTATGGATAGTCGAGGTAATTTTTCCTTGGCGCAGCAGAATCTCCAACGCAGCAGGGCAGCTACGGCAGAGTTCGGAAAGCTTCTCGAGGACAATAATGCAGTCATCGGATTTATACAGGAACAGTACACGTTTCGTGGCAGGACTCGGGGTCTCGACTACCCCAGAGTTGTGCTCGAGAAGGGTCTTCGTCCGATGGCGGGTATCGTAATAAACGAAAGTTTAGTGCGGCCCCTGCTATTGGACCATCTATCCGACGAGCATCGCGTCTGTGCTGTTGTCTCCGTGGCCGGTCACGAGCTGTACCTCATTTCTGTATACTTCCAGTTCAGCGACGCTGTGGGTCCTCACATCAATGGACTCATCCGGGCCCTGGATGCCCTCCGCGGTAAGCATGTTATCATTGGGGGGGATTTCAACGCTCGGTCCTCAGCCTGGTTCGACCCCAGACCGAGTTATGATCCGGATAGGGATGAGGCTGTAGAGGAGCTGATAGCGTCCTATGGACTGCATATTATCAACACTCCGGGGCAGCCCCATACCTATTTCGGTCCGACAGGGGTCAGTAACATTGACCTAACCCTGTGTACTCCTGGTTTGGGGAGAGACCTTTTCGCGTGGAAAGTCCACGAGACAGCCAGTTCCTCCGACCATCGTCTCATCACGTTTCGATTAGGGAGGGACATTCCTTTGCCACCGAAACGCCTTTGGCGTTACAAGACAGGAGAGAATACCGACTAGGAGAGTTTCGGCTGGGCCCTTTCTGAGGGCTTAAGTGACTTTCCTGACCCGTCCTCCTGCCACCCTGATATTCTTAGTACTCATTTCGATAATACCGTCACCCGCGTGTGTAATGAAGTCCTAGGGAAAAGAAAGCCGGGTAAGAAGTTAAATTCTCCTTGGTGGACGCCCATCCTTAATGATCTCAGACTCCGTTTCCGTCGCGCGTATAGGAAATTTGGAGCAGTCAGGAGGGGCGCTGCCTCTCCCGATCGCACCGATCAACTTCGCCTTGAGTTATCCGCTGCACGCCGAGCTTACCATGCTGAAATTCGTCGCACGAAAACTGAGTCCTGGCGAAGCTTCGTCTCCGAACTAGGCAACACTAACCCCTGGCACGTCAAGAGCGTTTTGCAGAAGTCCGGTCAAGGAGGAGACCGGCACCTCTCCAGTATCGTAACGGGAGAGGGTGTCACAATCGGTATTCATGATACGCTATGCTCCCTTCTGGAGTCTCTCGTCCCTTCGGATGATTTGAGTAACGACAGTGCCCACCATCGCCAGATTCGCGCCCTTGCCCCTTTGGAATCACCTGTGCCAAATTCTTCTGCCGTCACGGCCGAGGAGATTGACTTGATCATTGGTTCCCTATCGACAAAGAAGGCTTCGGGAATAGACAATATTACGAGCACCATAGTGAGGAACGTCTGGAAATTCGCTAGATGGGAGATGACTGTCTTAATGCAGAAATGTGTTGAGGTCGGGCATTTCCCCCGTTGCTGGAAGTCTGGTCTTCTGCGGATCATCCCCAAAGGTAATGACAAGCCAAGGTCTGACCCTAAGGCGTACAGGCCCATCACTCTCTTGCCGATTTTCGGTAAGGTTTTGGAGGTGCTCGTACGCAATAGGTTGGGCGAGACTGTGTCTCCCCTCAGCGACCGGCAGTTTGGATTCGTTCGGGGAAAATCCACAGAGGACGCCTTATTGTTTGCGCTAAATTGGTGCTCTGCCTATAATGGCAAATATGGTCTCGGTGTTTTTCTCGACATCGCGGGTGCGTTTGATAACGCCTGGTGGCCTATGATCTTGTGCAAGCTCCGTGCCAAACAATGTCCGGCCAATTTGATGCGCCTGGTGCGCAGTTACTTCCAAGACCGTACTGTTTCTATCTCTTACGGGTCCGATATCGTCGACAAGCTGGTAAGCATCGGTTGCCCCCAGGGTTCCGTACTGGGTCCAGATTTCTGGAATATTCTGTTCGATGATCTCTTGAGCCTTCCCCTCCCAGACGGGTGTACCATCGATGGTTACGCGGACGATGGACTGCTGCTGATTGGTGGTAACAGTCGGGCCGAATTGGAAAGGAAGGCGGCTTGCTGCTTCGAACTCATCTCCGGATGGGGACGAAGGAACAAGCTATCCTTCTCTCCGGGGAAAACCCAAGCGATGATGCTGAAAGGCAAATTCGCTCGGGCCCCTTTCCTTAGGTTCGACAATTCTCCAGTGGCTTTCCCTGAGACCGTGAGATACCTCGGTGTCCTTTTAGATCCTTCCCTCACGTATGTCAGGCATGCCAAAACGATGGTTAGCAAGGCTCGCAACCTGTTCCTAAGCCTGCGTAGTGTCAGCCGTGCCTCTTGGGGCCTACGGTTTCCTGCTCTAAAATTAATTTACCGTTCCGTCTTTGTGTCTCAGATCACATACGCCGCGCGAGTATGGGGTCACAAAGCTCTTCACCATGCCGTCCGTCTAGTGCTTTTGCGAGGTCAGCGTTTACCTCTAATTGGGATGACCGGCGCGTATAGGACCACGTCCACGCTGGCCTTGCCCGTTATCGCCGGGGTCCTCCCGGCCGACCTGGAGGTGTTAGAGTCTTCCGCAAAATCTCGCGTTCGCAAAGGGTTAAAGGTCGAGTATTTCTCGATCACCGTCGACCCTAGCGAAACTCTTCTCAGGGTATGTCACTCAAGCCTTCGGAAAGAGAGTCTGCGTGTTTGGCAAGAACGTTGGGATCAAGGGGGTACGGGTCGTCTGACCCACTCTTTTTTCCCTTCCATTGAGGACCGTATGAAGAGTGATTTCCTGGTGTTTGACCACTTCACTACGCAGCTGGTAGGGGGCCATGGGAGGCTCAGAGGAAAGCTTGCTGAATTTGGGCTTTCCCGCGACCCCTGGTGTCCCTGCGGTCGAGGTGCTCAAACTGCCGAGCATGTTATTTGGTTTTGTGATTTTTTGTGTGACGAACGTGTGGTTATGTTGGTCAGCCTGCATGATTGTGCGACGCCTGCGTGGTATTCCGAACTTGTTCGGAATAGTGTTAATTTTAATGCTTTCAGGGTTTTCGTGCAGAGTTGGGTGTCTAAGTGGGATCTTTTAGGAGGACCGGGCGTTCCCCTCGAGGAGCTTCCCGAACCCGCGATTTAACTTCTCGCAGAGAGACGCGCGAGTTCCTAGCCCGAAGTCGCTCGTTGTTTTGTTTCGTTTACCCCTTCCCTATGAGTGGGAACCGGACCGGCTACCTGGACCCCTGCCTGCTGGTGTCATCCATCCCCCTCGGAGTGCTGTGCCTGGTGTTATGGACATGGACCATTTTAGTGTTAAGTTTTTCTTGTGTAGCCTTGTAATTATGTTTTATGTTTCAGATAAGCTGTCCCCTGCACCGACCCCCTTCCTGACTTTCCTTTCTTTACCGTCCTGTCTCTCTCTTGCCTTGCATGTTAGTTTTAATTAGGCCTTTAAGTGTGTTAGGTTTTTTACTCCTGTTTTTCTAAGGCTCGAGAGAGGGAGACAGGGACAGACGCGCGAGGGTCCTTTGTGTGTTCTCTGACCCGCTTCGTAGCACCCTTCAGGTGCGTCGGAGTTAATATCTTTGTCTTGCGAGGATAGATATAACGACCCCAAGTCGTTGCAACTATCCGGGAATGTGGTGGGTTAAGTCTGTCCCTATTCGTATTCCGGGCGCGACCGCTGCCGCGAACGGTCGTGTTTTGCGCTCCGCTCTGCGACGTAATTTACGTCGCGTTATTTCGTATTTTATTATTTGTGTCTTTCGCCTACCCGCAATTTACATACATCGGGAGTGAAAAGTTTCGGGATAGTCATCCCTGTTCATTCGTCGGGTCCCCGACCCTTTCCCCCCTGCTCCCCAGGGGGGTTCGCGCAATTTTGGACGCTTTCCGGGTCGTTTCTGGAGGACTAAACTTATAAAAAACAGTGATAAACAGTGGATATCAGTGCTGTGCCCTTTGTGAGTTATTCCCGGGTGATCCCTCGGGATAAGGTCTGTGTTGGGATCCTATAAAGATCCCCCTAACCTTTCTCTACGCCCGGTGTGTTTTTCCAGGACTCCTGCTCCTTGCGGGAGCACTCTGGGATCTCTTTTTCCGGAAAGAAGGGTAGGTTCTGGCCTATTATTTATTGACAATTTAACAATCGTAGTATTAACAATTTATTGCCGGCTATCGCCACGAGTGTTAGTTAAGCAGTGTGGTGCGCGCGGGAGGTAGTTTATTCGTTTCCGAACATTTAATGTCGGTCTCGGCCTCCCGCTGGACACAGAACACTAACTGTTAAATCTTTCTCCTTTACTTTATTGTGCACTGTGTTTGACTGGAGTTGTAAGTGACAATTTGTAATCCCAGTGCGCTATGCTCAATTGAGCTTTTCATTTTGTTTTACAATTTTCTCTCAGTGCTGTGTGCTCGGGTGGCTTTTGTTTTTGTTCTTCTGCTCTGCGAGGGTTCCGTCAGCCGTCGCCCCCTCTTGGAGTGACGTCAGTGGACCCCCCCCCACATAAGCGCCTGATCTGTAATCATCGAACGTGACCGCCCGTCGAGATCGCCACCGGGCACGTTCGTTGCCGCTGTCGGCGCCTCTTATAGGGGCGTCGAGAAGAACTTTGTCGACGTTCGACGGCGTCGATTTCGACTTCGGTCGGAATCGAGGAAATGGACCCAGACAGAGAGAAGGCTCCGACGACCCCGCGAACGGTTGCGAATCCGTTCGCTAGGTCGGCCGCGACGCCTAGGAGTCCCGTGCTGGTGGCCACCAGCGCACCTGTGTCGCCGAGTAAAAAGAAACGGACGACTAAAAAGAAGCGAACGGCGAGTATGGAGTCGCCGCAGGCCAAGGTTCCAACCCTACGGTGCCGCCGTTGACGGTGGCTGCCGGACGACCGGCCCCGGCCTGTGGAAGCGGCTCCCCTGCTGCTGTGGCTACGTCTGTGGCCGCCCCGGCCAGGGACCCTCCCTCGCCGGCCGAGTTCGGTGTGTTTGCGGCCGCTGTCCAGGCGGCGCTCACCGAGATGATGGGAGTGTGCACTGAGCACAACTCCCGCTTGAATAAGGACCAGCTAGCGCGCATAAACCGCGAGCAACTGAAGGTTGTGGGTTGCGTTGGAGAAATGACATCGCTCTTCAGAGACATGTCTGGGAGGCACGCTGCCATCAGCGTGCTTGCTGATGGCAGCCTCAAGTCCGTGGAGACCGCTGTCGCCGCGGCCCCGAGAGCCGGGGGGGGGCCAGCCGGTCTCGTACCGAGACAAGCTGGTCTCCGCCCCGGTGATGAACATCGGTGGACAGATGAGGACGGTCCCGCCCCAGCGGCCGACGGTCGTTATTTACCCCGAGAAGGAAGACGCTGCCGCCACGTCGGAGTCAACCAAGGCGGCCTTGATGAAGGCCCTCGACCCCAAGGAGGATGGCTTCCGCCCGGTCGTCGTCAGGAAGGTTGCCAGGGCTGGCATCCTTCTACAGACGGCGACCAAGGAAGGCCTCGACCGCCTGAGAGGAGCCGAAGCCAAGCTGAGGAACGCCGGGCTTAAGACCGTGGAACCCCGTGGAAGACTCCCGAGGATCGTCATTCACGACGTTCCACGGGAACTCGATGAAAAAAAGGTGGCCGAGCTCGTCTGGGAGCAGAATGTCTCGGGCGAACGTGACCTGACAAAGGCTGAGTTCCTCAGCACGTTTAAGAGGGCTTTTGTCTTCGGCCCACGTTCGGGGGACGTAATGCAGTGTGTATACGCGATACACCCTACCGCGAGGCGTGTTTTATTGGACGAGGGAAGGGCGTACCTCGACTGGAGTGCCTGCAGAGTTCGTGATTATTTTGGGGCACTTAGGTGCCACAAGTGTCACCTCTACGTGCACAGCCAGGGTAGATGCACGGAGACCGCACAGATCTGCGGCCACTGCGCCTCCCCCGGGCATGCAGCTGATGCTTGCCCTAGGCGTGCTGAGGCACCTAAATGCGCCACATGTTCGCGCCTGAAAAAGGACGCCTGCCATAGGACGGGGTCGGCGCAGTGCGGCGCCTACCAGCGGGCCGTGGAGCGGGTGGCGAACTCGACTAACTATGGATAGTCGAGCCAATATCGTCATGGCACAGCAGAACTTGCAACGGAGCAGAGCGGCGACCGCGGAGTTTGGGAAGCTTCTCGAGGAGAATAGAGTCACGGTAGGTTTTATACAAGAACAGTATTCCGCGTTCGGTAGGACCTGCGGGATCGGCCGCCCGGGCATGGTGCTCGAAAAAGGAAACCGTCCGATGGCGGGGATCGTAGTGAACGAGAGTTCGGTGCGACCCCTCCTACTGGACCATCTATCCGACGAGCACCGTGTCTGTGCGGCGATTTCCGTGTCCGGCCACGAGCTGTATCTCATCTCCGTTTATTTTCAGTTCAGTCACGACGTTGGCCCCCACGTAGCCGGACTGGCTAGGGCCCTCGACGAACTGCGCGGTAAGCACGTCATCGTTGCTGGGGATTTTAACGCTCGGTCCTCCGCCTGGTTTGACCCTAGGCCTGGGCATGATCCGGGTAGGGACGAGGCTGTTGAGGAGCTTATTGCGTCCTATGGACTGCACATAGTTAACGCTCCTGGTCAGCCTTACACCTACTTCGGTCCAACAGGGGTCAGTAATATCGACCTAACCCTGTGCACCCCGGGCCTGGGGAAAGACATTCGCGATTGGGTAGTGCATGAAACGGCCAGCTCTTCGGACCACCGGCTCATTACGTTTCGTGTGGGCAGGGAAATCCCGCTCCCACCGAAGCGTCTTTGGCGGTATCGGGCCGGTGAAAACGTTGATTGGGAGAAATTTGGTGACGCTCTCTCTGAGGGCTTTCGCGACTTCCCAGATCCATCCTCCACTCACCCTAGTGTCCTCGGACAAGTTTTCGACCAGACGGTCACCAGTGTCTGCGAACACTCGCTAGGTAGGAAAAAGCCAGGCTCGAACTTCAACACCCCGTGGTGGTCACCCGTTCTTAATGACCTTAGACTTAGCTTTCGTCGGGCCTATAGGAAGTTCGGAGCCGTTAGGAGAGGTGCCGCCACCGCCGCGAGGGCAGCAGAACTTCGCCTCGAAATGTCCCGCACCCGCCATGCTTACCACACAGAGATTCGTCGGGCAAAGACTGAGTCCTGGCGGAACTGGGTCTCAGAGCTAGGTAACACCAACCCTTGGCAGGTTTTGAGCGTCATGCAGAAGTCCGGTCAAGGAGGAGACCGACACCTCGCCAGTATTGTTACTGACGGGGTTGCCTCCCTTAGCATTCGCGATACCATCAGCTCCCTTCTGGAGTCCCTTGTCCCCTCGGACAGCGTCTTAGGCGAGAACGTTCACCATCGGCAAATTAGAGCTTTCGCGACCCTACCGTCATCCGCACCAGATTCTTCCACTGTCACGGCTGAGGAGATAGGTGGAATCATAGGCGCGCTCTCGGCTAAGAAGGCTCCCGGTATGGATAATATGACGAGCACAATCGTTCAGAACGTGTGGAAGTACGCCCGATGGGAGGTGACCGTTGTGATGCAGAAATGTGTCGAGATTGGTCACTTTCCTAGGTGCTGGAAGTCGGGCCTCCTAAGAGTTATCCCCAAAGGGAACGACAAACCAAGGTCAGACCCCAAAGCGTACCGGCCCATCACGTTATTGCCGATTTTCGGCAAGATCTTGGAGGTGCTGGTGCGCAACAGGTTGGATGAGACTCTGTCTCCCCTAAGCGACCGACAGTTTGGTTTCGTCAAGGGTAGGTCGACGGAGGACGCGATTTCCTATGCGCTGGAGTGGAGTGCTTCCTGCGGTAGGAAGTATTGCCTTGCTGTGTTCCTGGACATCTCCGGAGCTTTCGACAATGCGTGGTGGCCGATGATCCTGTGTAAGCTTCGCGCCAAACAGTGTCCTGCAAATCTCCTGCGTCTAGTTCGGAGTTACTTCGAAGAACGCACAGTCTCTATCACGTACGGTTCTGAGATAGTCGACAAGGTGGCAAGCATGGGGTGCCCCCAGGGCTCCGTCCTGGGCCCCGACTTCTGGAACGTCTTGTTTGACGACCTTTTGAGCCTCCCCCTACCAGACGGATGCACCATGACCGGGTACGCTGACGATGGTCTGCTGCTGATCAGTGGAAATAGTCGGATTGAAGTAGAGAGGAAGGCGGCTCGTTGCTTTGAGCTCATTCTCGAATGGGCTCGGAGGAATAAGCTAACTTTCTCACCCGGCAAGACCCAGGCGATGATGCTGAAAGGCAAACTCGCCAGGAAGCCCCACCTTCGGTTTGATAATTCCACAGTGGCTTTCCCCGATACGGTTAAGTACCTCGGTCTCCTGTTAGATTCCTCGCTTCTTTTCGCTAAGCACGCCAAAATGATGGTTGACAGGGCTCGAAACCTTTTCATGGCGTTGCGTAAAGTCAGTAGGACTAAGTGGGGTCTTAAATACCCAGCGCTTAAGTCCATTTACCGTGCCGTCTTTGTGGCTCAGATTACCTACGCGGCGCGAGTGTGGGGCCACAGAGCCAAGCTTGGGGCCGTAAAGATTACCCTTCTTCGCGGTCAGAGGATCCCTTTAGTAGCCATGACTGGGGCGTATAGGACGACGTCGACACTCGCCCTGCCCGTAATTGCCGGAGTCCTTCCGGCGGACTTAGAGGTCGCAGAGTCAGGGGCCAGAGCCCGCGTCCGCAAAGGTTTGGCGGTCGTATACTACTCGATCTCTGTTGACCCCAGTGTTACTTCCATCAGGGACTGTTGCGCGAGCCTGAAGAGAGAGAGTCTACGCGTTTGGCAAGAGCGATGGGAAACGGGAGGCAGCGGTCGTTTAACTTTCGCGTTTTTCCCATCGGTCGAGTTTCGGATGAAGTGCGATTTCCTCGCGTTTGATCACTATACCACCCAGCTTGTGGGGGGTCACGGCAGGCTCAGAGGAAAGCTTGCTGAATTTGGGCTTGCCGAGGACCCCCGGTGCCCTTGTGGGTACGGCGATCAAACGGCCGAGCACATTATTTGGTCGTGCGGGTTCTTAGACGACGAGCGAGGCGTCCTCTTGGACAGCCTCGGTGAGTGCTTTAACCCGGTTTGGTTTTCGGACTTCGTCCGGAACAAAGATAATTTCGCGGCGTTCAAGCGTTTCGTTCAGAGCTGGGTCGATAAATGGGAACGATTGGAAGGACCGGGCGTTCCCCTCGGGGAGCTCCCCGGACCCTCGAGTTTTCTGTAATTTTAGTTTGTCTATTACTTAGAGTGACGCGCGGTTACCTCGCCCGGAATCGCCCGTTGTTTGTTTCGTCTTCTCTCCCTTAACGTGGGAACTGGTACCGCTACCCGGGCCCCGGCGCGCTGGTGGGAATCCGCGGAAGGTGAGTGTTGTGTTGTGTTGGACATGGACCGCATTAGTTAAGTCATAGTTTAAGTGCATGTTAGATATAAGTTTTTAATGATCTGCTTATGTTTCAGATGTTCACCCGACACCGACGCCCCTTCCCTTTTCCTACCTTACCGTCCTATCTCTCTCTCGCCATGTAGTGTGTAAGTTATATTAAGTAGGCCTATAAGTTTCTATTTATCCATATGGCACGAGGGAGGGAGATAGGGACAGACTCGCGGGGGTCCTTTTGCTAGACCCGCCCGGGCGCGCCCTTCTGGTGCGTCTCGGGTAATTTTGAGACAATGCGTGAGAGGGTAGATATAGCGACCACAAGTCGCTGCAACTACCCGGGTCAGAGGTGGGTTTGTCTGTCCCTATTCATTGGCATTTTCGGACCAATTCGGAATGAATGGCATTTTCGGACCAATTCCGTGGACTGGGAGAAATTTGAGGCGGACCTCACCGATGGTCTGCGCGACTTTCCGGTTCCTTCCGTAAGCTGCTCGGAAAAGATGGGTAATTTCTTTAATCTCGCTATTTCGCGGGCCTGCGAATCGGCCATAGGCAGGAAAAAGCCAGGGACCGGTTTTAGTACCCCTTGGTGGACGCCTGCCCTGACGGAACTTAGGCAAGTTTATCGCAGGGACTATAGGAGATACGGTGAAGTCAGGAATGGATCAGCGACTCCGGAGCGGGTGGAGCAGCTCAAAGGCGCCCTCAGGCGCTCACGAACTGATTACCATGCAGCTATACTTCGAGCTAAAACTGAATCCTGGAGATCCTGGGTCACCGAGGTAGGCAGGAGCAACCCTTGGAATGTCAAGAGCGTCATCGACAAGTGCGGTGCTAGTGGGGATCGTTTCCTCTCAAGCATCGTGTCAGGTGGGGGAGCTACTACCGACACTATCAGCACGTTAAGAACCCTTCTGGATGCTCTGGTTCCTTCGGACTCGTGCGTTCACGACACGCCCCATCATTTTCAACTTCGGTTGCTGTCAGGTGTTGAGTCCCATATAGCCGACGTTGCTGATGTTACTGCTGAAGAGATAGACAGAATAGTGAAAGCCATGCCTTTGAAGAAGACTCCAGGGATGGACAATCTTACAGGCGCCATTATTAAACGTGTCTGGGAGTACGCAAGATGGGAAATGACAGTCCTGTTGCAGAAATGTGTCAGTGAGGGCCATTTCCCTGATTGTTGGAAGAGTGGCCTACTCCGAGTGATACCCAAAGGGAATGATAAACCGAGAAGTGATCCGAAGGCCTACAGACCCATCACGCTTCTACCAATCCTGGGAAAAGTTCTTGAGGGTCTTGTAGTCACGAGGTTAGATGCTTCTTTGACACCACCTAGCGACAGGCAGTTTGGATTTACCAGAGGGTTATCAACGGAGGACGCCATTCTCTTTGCGCAGAAATGGGCAAAGGATTATTCCGGAAGGTACGTGGTGGGAGTATTTTTGGACATCGCGGGGGCCTTTGACAATGCGTGGTGGCCAATGATACTATGTAAACTTCGCAATCGTCAGTGTCCGGCTAACCTTCTTCGTCTCGTTAGGAGCTATTTTACCAATCGTTCCGTGTCAATTACGTATGGAGCCAGTAGAGTCACTAAGGAAGTCTCCATAGGATGCCCGCAGGGATCAGTGTCCGGGCCCAAGTTCTGGAATGTGCTCTTCGACGACCTGCTTCGTTTGCCTCTACCGGAGGGGAGCACCATCACCGGCTATGCCGATGATGGCCTCCTGCTGGTGGGGGCAAACAGCAGAGCGGAACTCAAGAGAAAGGCGGCTTTGTGTCTCGAACTCATTCTCGAGTGGGGGCTGAGAAACAGGCTTGATTTCTCTCCGAGTAAGACACAAGCACTGATGCTGAAAGGTAGACTAGACAAGAGGCTCCCCTCCTTCCGCATAGGTTCGACGCCAGTTGCGTTTCCGCAACAAGTGAGGTATTTGGGCCTTTATATGGACAGGTCGCATACTTATGTCCACCATGCCAAAGTAGTATCCTCAAAGGCCAGAGGATTGTTTATGAGTCTTCGGGCCAATAGCAAAACGACTTGGGGTTTGCGTTTCCCAGCGTTAAAATTAATTTATAGGTCGGTCTATGTGGCTCAAATAACATACGCGGCACGCACCTGGGCCGATAGAGCCCTTAAAACGGCAGTCAGGCTGGTTTTATTACGAGGACAGCGGGTTCCCTTAATAGCTATGACGGGAGCCTATAGAACCACCTCCACCTTAGCGTTACCTGTGATCGCGGGAGTCCTACCGGCGGACTTGGAGGTATTAGAATGTGCAGCGCGTACTAATTTACGGAGGGGTCTGCAGACGGAATATTTTTCTCTGACTGTAGACCCTAGCGTGTCTTCCTACCGGAGTGGTTGCAAGGAGCTGAGGGAGGAAAGTCTCAGGGTTTGGCAAGAGAGGTGGGACTCGGGGGGAACCGGACGGCTCACGCACCGGTTTTTCCCCTCGGTCCGAGAAAGAATGAGGAAGCAGTTTCTGCATTTTGACGGCCACTCTACGCAATTTGTTGGCGGCCACGGACGGTTCCGTGGCAAGCTCCAGGAGTTTGGGCTTGTTGATGACCCCTGGTGTACATGTGGCGCGGGCCGTCAGACTGCGGAACACATAATTTGGGAATGTTTGGTGTTGACAAACGAAAGGGATGAACTGCATGCAACAGTGACCAATATAGTGGGTTTTAGTCCAATTTGGTATACGGAATTGGTTCGAAATAGAGAGACCTTTGCGGCGTTAAGGAGCTTCATTGGAAGCTGGACCGAGAAATTGGAGGAGCTTAGTGGCCCTGGGGTCCCCCCCGGGCAGTCTTCCGAGCGTTTATTTTCAGGTGGTGAGTCCAGCGGGTAGATGCGGGTTTTCTTCGCCCGAGAAACCGCTGTTTCTTGTTTTGTCCTTCCCTGCGGGGGATTAGCATCCTGGAACCCTCGACCGTCGCTGCGAGGCCCCACAATCCACGCACTGGAGTGAAGCCATCCATAGTTAAGTGTCTATCCGTCCGTATGAGCATCCTCAAATTTGTTTATTTTGTTATATAACCTGTTTTATTATTTTTACTTTTACTGTTTTCTACACTGTTTTACTTGATTTTCTGTTATTATTTTATACTGTTGTTTTACATTGTTGTTTTACCATTTCCGTAGCCTAAGTAGTGTGTACAAGTGTGCGAATGAAAATTGTTATAATAAATAAAAATTTTGGGCCCTGTGTTCATTCATTTGGGTTGTGGGGACAGAGGCAGGTAGAGGGTCTCCTGTTTAGAGACCCCCCTAGGTGTGCGCCTATCACACACCTAGGTTTTCAGCTTCTGGTAAGATTGCGTGGACGATATGGCGACCTTCTGTCGCTAAAACGGCCCGGGAAAGTGGTGGGTTTGCCTCTGTCCCTATTCGTGATAGTCGCGGGTGACTTCAATGCTCACTCGCCGACTTGGCATAACCCTGGACTAGCTCATCAGCACCCGGAGAGGGGGGAGGCTGTTGAGGAGTTGATTGCAACCTACGGGCTGCATATAATCAACCTCCCCGGACAGGCTTTCACCTATCAGGGCCCTCTTGGGGCCTCCAATGTGGATTTGACGCTTTGTACGCCGAACATGGCGAGAGATCTGACTGGATGGATGGTGCATGTTGATGGGAGTTCTTCGGATCATCGGCTGATCACCTTCGAGGTGAGCCGGATCATAACCCCATTACCGAGGAATGAATGGCATTTTCGAACAAATTCTGTGGACTGGGAGAAATTTGAGACGGACCTTACTGACGGTTTGCGCGACTTTCCGGTTCCTTCCAAAAGCTGCTCGGAAACGATGGGGAATCTTTTCAACCTCGCAATTACGCGGGCCTGTGAATCGGCTATTGGCAGGAAGAAACCAGGGACTGGTTTCAGTTCCCCTTGGTGGACGCCTGCCCTCACGGACCAAAGGCAACGGTACCGCAGGGACTATAGGAGATACGGTGTAGCCAGGAGAGGATCAGTGCCTCCGGAGCGGATGGAGCAGCTCAAGCGTGCCCTAAGGCGCTCTCGGACTGATTACCATGCAGCTATACGTCGAGCCAAAACTGAATCCTGGAGGTCCTGGGTCACCGAGGTAGGCAGGAGCAACCCTTGGAACGTCAAGAGTGTTATCGATAAGTGCGGTGCTAGTGGGGATCGTTTCCTCTCAAGCATCGTGTCAGGTGGGGAAGCTACTACCGACACTATTAGCACACTGAGGACCCTTCTGGACGCTCTGGTTCCATCGGACTCGTGCAATCGCGACACGCCCCATCATTTTCAACTTCGGTTGCTGTCCAGCGTTGATTCCCCGATAGCCGACGTTGCTGACGTTACTGCAGAAGAGATAGACGGGTTGGTGAAAGCTATGCCGCTTAAGAAGACCCCTGGGTTGGACAATTTCACAGGCGCCATAGTCAAACGTGTCTGGGAATACGCAAGATGGGAAATGACAGTCTTGATGCAGAAATGTGTCAGCGAGGGCCATTTCCCAGATTGTTGGAAGAGTGGCCTACTTCGAGTGATACCCAAAGGGAATGATAAACCAAGGAGCGATCCAAAGGCCTACAGGCCCATCACGCTTCTACCAATTTTGGGAAAGGTGTTGGAGGGTCTTGTAGTCTCGAGGTTGGATGCTTCTCTGTCACCACCTTCAGACAGGCAGTTTGGATTTACCAGAGGGTTATCAACGGAGGACGCCATTCTCTTTGCGCAGAAATGGGCAAAGGACTATTCCGGCAAGTATGTGGTGGGAGTGTTTTTGGATATCGCAGGAGCCTTCGACAATGCTTGGTGGCCAATGATCCTGTGCAAACTTCGCAATCGCCAGTGTCCGGCTAATCTTCTCCGTCTTGTTAGAAGTTATTTTACGAACCGAACTGTGTCCATTACGTATGGAGCCAATAGAGTCACCAAGGAAGTTTCCATAGGATGCCCCCAAGGCTCAGTGTCCGGACCCAAGTTCTGGAATGTGCTCTTTGACGACCTGCTGCGTCTACCCCTCCCGGAGGGGAGTACCATTACCGGCTATGCCGATGATGGCCTCCTGTTGGTGGGTGCGAACAGCAGGGCGGAACTCGAGAGAAAGGCGGCTCTGTGTCTCGAACTCATTCTTGAATGGGGGCAGAGAAACAGGTTGGATTTCTCTCCGAGTAAGACACAAGCTCTGATGTTGAAGGGTAGACTTGACAAGAGGCTCCCCTCCTTCCGCATAGGATCGACGCCAGTTGCGTTTCCGCAACAAGTGAGGTATTTGGGCCTTTATATGGACAGGTCGCATACTTATGTCCACCATGCCAAAGTAGTATCCTCAAAGGCCAGAGGATTGTTTATGAGTCTTCGGGCCAATAGCAAAACGACTTGGGGTTTGCGTTTCCCAGCGTTAAAATTAATTTATAGGTCGGTCTATGTGGCTCAAATAACATACGCGGCACGCACCTGGGCCGATAGAGCCCTTAAAACGGCAGTCAGGCTGGTTTTATTACGAGGACAGCGGGTTCCCTTAATAGCTATGACGGGAGCCTATAGAACCACCTCCACCTTAGCGTTACCTGTGATCGCGGGAGTCCTACCGGCGGACTTGGAGGTATTAGAATGTGCAGCGCGTACTAATTTACGGAGGGGTCTGCAGACGGAATATTTTTCTCTGACTGTAGACCCTAGCGTGTCTTCCTACCGGAGTGGTTGCAAGGAGCTGAGGGAGGAAAGTCTCAGGGTTTGGCAAGAGAGGTGGGACTCGGGGGGAACCGGACGGCTCACGCACCGGTTTTTCCCCTCGGTCCGAGAAAGAATGAGGAAGCAGTTTCTGCATTTTGACGGCCATTCTACGCAATTTGTTGGCGGCCACGGACGGTTCCGTGGCAAGCTTCAGGAATTTGGGCTCGTTGACGACCCTTGGTGTGTATGTGGTGCGGGCCGTCAGACTGCGGAACATATAATTTGGGAATGTTTGGTGTTGACGAACGAAAGGGATGAACTGCATGCGATAGTGACGAATATAGTGGGCTTTAGTCCAATTTGGTATACGGAATTTGTTCGGAATAGAGAGACCTTTGCGGCGTTGAAGAGTTTTATTGGTAGCTGGATCGAGAAGTTGGAGGAGCTCAGTGGCCCAGGGGTCCCCCCCGGGCAATCTTTCGAGCGCGAACTATCGGGTGGTGAGTTCAGCGGGTAGATGTGGGTTTCTCCGCCCGGAAACCTCGTTTTTGTTTTTTGTTCTGTCTTTCCCTGCGGGGGATTAGTTTCCACGGTGCCCTCGATCGTCGCTGCTAGGCCCCACAATCCACGCACTGGAGTGAAGCCATCCATAGTTAAGTGTCCATCCGTCCGTATGAGTTTTCTCAAATTGTTTAAAGTTACTTGTTAAAACCTGTGTATATATACTTTTTACTGATTTTGTTATACAATGTTTTGCGTATATTTTCTGTTTTATCTACTATGTGTTATGTTATATTGTACTATGTTAATTTAAGAGTAGTTTAAGTAGTGCGAATAAGTGTGAGTATGAAAATATTTTACAATAAAAACAATTTTGGGCCCTTGTATTTATTTGTGTTGTGGAGATAGAGGCAGGTAGAGGGTCTCCTGTTTAGAGACCCCCCTAGGTGTGCGCCTATCACACACCTAGGTTTTCAGCTTCTGGTAAGATTGCGTGGACGATATGGCGACCTTCTGTCGCTAAAACGGCCCGGGAAAGTGGTGGGTTTGCCTCTGTCCCTATTCACTTCGGGCTCGGGCCCGAAGTGAATAGGTGAATAGAAGTGACCCCGGCCACTCCCCAAAGTGGCCAGAATCCTTTCCTGCGGTCGCAGGTGACCCCCCGTAGTCCGCCCCAGTCCACGGCCGAGGAGATTGACCTGATCATTGGTTCCTTATCGACTAAGAAGGCTCCGGGAATCGACAATATTACGAGCACCATAGTGAGGAACGTCTGGAAATTCGCTAGATGGGAGATGACTGTCTTAATGCAGAAATGTGTTGAGGTCGGGCATTTCCCCCGTTGCTGGAAGTCTGGTCTTCTGCGGATCATCCCCAAAGGTAATGACAAGCCAAGGTCTGACCCTAAGGCGTACAGGCCCATCACTCTCTTGCCGATTTTCGGTAAGGTTTTGGAGGTGCTCGTACGCAATAGGTTGGGCGAGACTCTGTCTCCCCTCAGCGACCGACAGTTTGGATTCGTTCGGGGAAAATCCACAGAGGACGCCTTATTGTTTGCGCTAAACTGGTGCTCCGCCTATAATGGCAAATATTGTCTCGGTGTTTTTCTTGACATCGCGGGTGCGTTTGATAACGCCTGGTGGCCTATGATCTTGTGCAAACTCCGTGCCAAACAATGTCCGGCCAATTTGATGCGCCTGGTGCGCAGTTACTTCCAAGACCGTACTGTGTCAATCTCATACGGTTCTGATATCGTCGACAAGCTGGTAAGCATCGGTTGCCCCCAGGGTTCCGTACTGGGTCCAGATTTCTGGAATATTCTGTTTGATGATCTCTTGAGCCTTCCCCTCCCAGACGGGTGTACCATCGACGGTTACGCGGACGATGGACTGCTGCTGATTGGTGGTAACAGTCGGGCCGAATTGGAAAGGAAGGCGGCTTGCTGCTTCGAACTCATCTCCGGTTGGGGACGAAGGAACAAGCTATCCTTCTCTCCGGGGAAAACCCAAGCGATGATGCTGAAAGGCAAATTCGCTCGGGCCCCTTTCCTTAGGTTCGACAATTCTCCAGTGGCTTTCCCTGAGACCGTGAGATACCTCGGTGTCCTTTTAGATCCTTCCCTCACGTATGTCAGGCATGCCAAAACGATGGTTAGCAAGGCTCGCAACCTGTTCCTAAGCCTGCGTAGTGTCAGCCGTGCCTCTTGGGGCCTACGGTTTCCCGCTCTGAAACTAATTTACCGTTCCGTCTTTGTGTCTCAGATCACATACGCCGCGCGAGTATGGGGTCACAAAGCCCTTCACCATGCCGTCCGTCTAGTGCTTTTGCGAGGTCAGCGTTTACCTCTAATTGGGATGACTGGCGCGTATAGGACTACGTCCACGCTGGCCCTGCCCGTGATCGCCGGGGTCCTCCCGGCCGACCTGGAGGTGTTAGAGTCTTCCGCAAAATGTCGCGTTCGCAAAGGGTTAACGGTCGAGTATTTCTCGATCACCGTTGACCCTAGCGAAACTCTCCTCAGGGTATGTCACTTAAGCCTTCGGAAGGAGAGTCTGCGTGTTTGGCAAGAACGTTGGGATCAAGGGGGTACGGGTCGTCTGACCCACTCTTTTTTCCCTTCCATTGAGGACCGTATGAAGAGTGACTTCCTGGTGTTTGACCACTTCACTACGCAACTGGTAGGGGGCCATGGGAGGCTCAGAGGAAAGCTTGCTGAGTTTGGGCTTTCCCGTGACCCCTGGTGTCCTTGCGGTCGAGGTGCTCAAACTGCCGAGCATGTTATATGGTTTTGTGATTTCTTGTGTGACGAACGTGTGGTTATGTTGGACCGCCTGCATGATTGTGCGACGCCTGCGTGGTATTCCGAACTTGTTCGGAATAGTGTTAACTTTAATGCTTTCAGGGTTTTCGTGCAGAGTTGGGTGTCTAAGTGGGATCTCTTAGGAGGACCGGGCGTTCCCCTCGAGGAGCTTCCCGAACCCGCGATTTAACTTCTCGTAGAGAGACGCGCGAGTTCCTAGCCCGAAGTCGCTCGTTGTTTTGTTTCGTTTACCCCTTCCCTATGAGTGGGAACCGGACCGGCTACCTGGACCCCTGCCTGCTGGTGTCATCCATCCCCCTCGGAGTGCTGTGCCTGGTGTTATGGACATGGACCATTTTAGTGTTAAGTTTTTATTGTGTATATAAGCCTTGTAATTATGTTTTATGTTTCAGACTAGCTGTCCCCTGCACCGACCCCCTTCCTGACTTTCCTTTCTTTACCGTCCTGTCTCTCTCTTGCCTTGCATGTTAGTTTTAATTAGGCCTTTAAGTGTGTTAGGTTTTTACTCCTGTTTTTCTAAGGCTCGAGAGAGGGAGACAGGGACAGACGCGCGAGGGTCCTTTGTGTGTTCTCTGACCCGCTTCGTAGCACCCTTCAGGTGCATCGGAGTTACTATCTTTGTCTTGCGAGGATAGATATAACGACCCCAAGTCGTTGCAACTATCCGGGAATGTGGTGGGTTAAGTCTGTCCCTATCTTCCGAGTGCTTCCTGCAGTGCTTCCTGCAGTGCTTCCTGCAGTGCTTCCTGCGGTAGCAAGTATTGCCTTGCTGTGTTCCTGGACATCTCCGGGGCTTTCGACAATGCGTGGTGGCCGATGATCCTGTGTAAGCTTCGCGCCAAACAGTGTCCTGCAAATCTCCTGCGTCTAGTTCGGAGTTACTTCGAAGAACGCACAGTCTCTATCACGTACGGGTCTGAGATAGTCGACAAGGTGGCAAGCATGGGGTGCCCCCAGGGTTCCGTCCTGGGCCCCGACTTCTGGAACGTCTTGTTTGACGACCTTTTGAGCCTCCCCCTACCAGACGGATGCACCATGACTGGGTAAGCTGACGATCGTCTGCTGCTGATCAGTGGAAATAGTCGGATTGAAGTAGAGAGGAAGGCGGCTCGTTGCTTTGAGCTCATTCTCGAATGGGCTCGGAGGAATAAGCTAACTTTCTCACCCGGCAAGACCCAGGCGATGATGCTGAAAGGCAAACTCGCCAGGAAGCCCCACCTTCGGTTTGATAATTCCACAGTGGCTTTCCCCGATACGGTTAAGTACCTCGGTCTCCTGTTAGATTCCTCGCTTCTTTTCGCTAAGCACGCCAAAATGATGGTTGACAGGGCTCGAAACCTTTTCATGGCGTTGCGTAAAGTCAGTAGGACTAAGTGGGGTCTTAAATACCCAGCGCTTAAGTCCATTTACCGTGCCGTCTTTGTGGCCCAGATTACCTACGCGGCGCGAGTGTGGGGCCACAGAGCCAAGCTTGGGGCCGTAAAGATTACCCTACTTCGCGGTCAGAGGATCCCTTTAGTAGCCATGACTGGGGCGTATAGGACGACGTCGACACTCGCCCTGCCCGTAATTGCCGGAGTCCTTCCGGCGGACTTAGAGGTCGCAGAGTCAGGGGCCAGAGCCCGCGTCCGCAAAGGTTACTTCCATTAGGGACTGTTGCGCGAGCCTGAAGAGAGAGAGTCTACGCGTTTGGCAAGAGCGATGGGAATCGGGAGGTACCGGTCGTTTAACTTTCGCGTTTTTCCCATCGGTCGAGTTTCGGATGAAGTGCGATTTCCTCGCGTTTGATCACTATACCACCCAGCTTGTGGGGGGTCACGGCAAGCTCAGAGGAAAGCTTGCTGAATTTGGGCTTGCCGAGGACCCCCGGTGCCCTTGTGGGTACGGCGATCAAACGGCCGAGCACATTATTTGGTCGTGCGGGTTCTTAGACGACGAGCGAGGCGTCCTCTTGGACAGCCTCGGTGAGTGCTTTAACCCGGTTTGGTTTTCGGACTTCGTCCGGAACAAAGATAATTTCGCGGCGTTCAAGCGTTTCGTTCAGAGCTGGGTCGATAAATGGGAACGATTGGAAGGACCAGGCGTTCCCCTCGGGGAGCTCCCCGGACCCTCGAGTTTTCTGTAATTTTAGTTTGTCTATTACATAGAGTGACGCGCGGTTACCTCGCCCGGAATCGCCCGTTGTTTGTTTCGTCTTCTTTCCCTTAACGTGGGAACCGGTACCGCTACCCGGGCCCCGGCGCGCTGGTGGGAACCCGCGGAAGGTGAGTGTTGTGTTGTGTTGGACATGGACCGCATTAGTTAAGTTTATAGTTTAAGTGCATGTTAGATTTAAGCTTTTAATGATTCTGTTTATGTTTCAGATGTTTCACCCGACACCGACGCCCCTTCCCTTTTCCTACCTTACCGTCCTATCTCTCTCTCGCCATGTAGTGTGTAAGTTATATTAA